>VOQJ01017955.1:30913-45339 GCA_015052665.1 Apistogramma diplotaenia | reverse complement strand
CACCCCCCACCCAGCAGTCAGGTGAAAGAGGAGTCGTAGGGCTCACCATCACTCATGCAGATCCTCCCCCCTCTTCTCTTATCCCCCAGTGTGTTCAGATCATTGCCAAAGGAGCCACAGGCCACTTGCAGGCTGACAGTCATCTCCTCTAATGGGCCTGGCTGTTTATTTTGTACCGCTTGGAAGTGGATTAGCTGGAGGTAATTATGGTTAATGATCTGCTCGCCTCACCCCGCTGATCTGTAGTCATCCGTTTGCTTGGCTAGTAGCAGCATATAGCTGCTGGCACCATTAATATGGGATAATGTTACCTATTAGGGCTACAAAAAGGAAAGGGGAGATGGAGGTTTGTCAGATGGATCAGAGTGTGAAGCATTTCAGCGAGAAATGAGATGGATCCATTTTGGAGAGAAAGTGATGTTCAGTGGGGTTCAAGGAGCTTTTCAAATTACAATTTGATTACATATTCTGACATGTTGTTGTTCTGTATGGGACGGCCTCGGAACAAACACCATTAACTTTGTCAGCGGGATTTTTAATTTTGTAAGATTCAGTTTATAAACTGAATCTTGAATCAATAAAACTGAGTGAAAACCAGAGTACATGTCGGCTCTTCATACACAGATGCATTACTGTAGCCATTTATTCATCATTCTATATGGAAAATCAACTGATTATAGAAACAAAGGGGCTGCACTTTTCTCTGAACTTCTAAATGAGCCGTGATTGATCCACCGAGCTGAAATATCACAAACCTCAAAAATTCTCTGCAAAGAAAAATGGCCTGTTTTCAGTTTAGTGGAAAAAGCATTTCTCAGAATCTGGACTTTTTATTTGAAACTGTTGCATCATCTCTAATGTAAAAAATCAAAAAAAAAAACCAAAGTGGACGTTTATGCATTTACTGTTGTTCGTGCAGAATATTCTGGTCACGCTGTTATTCAGACTCCAAAATATGACATTTTTGTGCTGTTAAAAGTTCATTTAATGCTGAAATAAAAATCTATGCATTTGTTCGCATAATGTGTAACAAATAGTTTCATACGCTGCGTTCTCCTTTCAGGCCTTTGAGTCAGTGTTCTACCATCATGAAAGCCACAGATGCACATTTCAGAAATGCAAAGGCTGGTATCCGGTACTACACGCTGGCAGGTCCGGATCCTTTGGCAGTGGCACCGTCACACTTGGAACTGCTTTGTTATATTTGGCCCGGAGCGCCGATGTGGAGCAGCTCTTTTGACCTTTTATGTTTGAACGTTTATTTGTTCTGGGTGTGAAATTAAACCGTTAAAAAGTTTTCTCATTACAAATGCATAATACCAGAATCTACATTCCATATTTCACAGAACTCTGAAGAATTTCTATCAATCAGAAGGTGTTTTGGTTCTTGCGAGCATAATTTAATAAACGACAATAAAAGCCGGGCAAGAATAGACATGAATCAAGGTTTGTAAGAAGGGCATGAGAGGTGTTATTTTATCCATAATCTGTGAAATGGGTGAGAGTGAAATGAAATCAGGAAATGTTCTGCAGTTTTGGTCAGTGTAACACACGGTCAACACTTTTATCTCATATTCCAGATTTATGTATAATGGGAATCTGAGACTCCCTCCTTTAAAGTCAGATATGCACACACACACATGGAGCATCAGTCAAGCGAGCCAGCTGAGAGGGACATCAAAAAATGATGTGTTCTGCAGCCCACTTTTTGTGCTCCATCCATCTTGAAAATGCACCCATAATAGCAACAAAGTGGTTTTTTCCCCCCAAAATGAAGTTTTACTTAATCAAATCAGGGGTCAGAGAAACATATCTTCGCGCGAAAAGGATGGGACACTCCAGGGTTAAAGCGATTACATCCTGTTAAACAGGCATTTCAGAGTTTCCATCTCAGACACATTTTCCTGCCTTTTCCAGTAATTTTTGAAAGCCTTCAAGCTGTAATAAAATATCACTTTTTGTGCATTTGTGCATTAAACACTCTTGGTCTCATTGCGTTTTTCTGATGATAATCACATTTCCCCCGAAACCCTCCCCCTGGTCTATTCCCATCTCCCCTTTTAATGCACTTTGCTCCTGTTTCAGTGAAGATGACACTAACTGCGGGTGAGGAAGGGGAGGGCAGGGGAGGGGTGGCTGCGGTAGGCTCTGGCTCACGCTTCCAAATGGGATGTTTCAGCTGCGTCCTCCTCCTGCGTTTTATGTGGCGTCACGTCTCGCTTTGACTGAGCTCAAGACCAGCGCCCACCACTACCCTCTCAGGGACTCTCGTAAAGTGCTCTGATGCTTCATAATGCAGATCATTATCCAGAATGCTGTGGAAGACCCCAAGTCCCCACTTAGATTCGGAGCCTCCCCGTGCCCCCGCCGTGTTATGTATCCCTGCAGATCTCCTGCAGACACTCTGATTGTCCATTCTTGCCCGCCGTCGCCTTGCCAGCAGCGGGCTTTATTGACACTAAGTTGTCCCCACAAGGCGATGTTAATACGCACGACAAAGACGTTTCTTTTCCTCTGTGTCACGCTGAAGGTGCTTACAAGCAGGAGGTTATTGAAACGCGGAGCCATAAAGCTAACGCAGATATGACTTAAGATGTGATTGCACCAGGTGACCGATGCATGAGTGCAATCAAGTCAAAGGCAATGATCTCAAAAGGAGAACAAGGAGCTGTGGAGCAGGGAGGGAGGCGAAGGCCTTATGAGGCTTCAGATTGATGAAGGCAGTGAGGATGACGTGATTAAGGCGAGCAGCAACCAGTCGACAGCTTGACAGTCAAAGGTCTTTAAAGCAGCTTTCTGTGTGTTGGACTCTTTAAACCACTGCTTGCCGTATATGTATTACTATATTACTATATATATTTTCAAAAATGCCTTTAAGTTGAAGTTGTTCCTGGTGCAGGAGCAGTAGAAGGAGAGTCATTTCCTGATGTGTTGGACACACATTTGCTCCTCAGATCCGTCCACCTTTAAAAACAACAAGACTGCAGACTGAAAACAAATGACTGCACAATGTGCTGTGTTAATATGGAGCAGCATTGATTTTTACAGGCATTTATCTCTATTTTTTTTTATCTGTATACATATTTTTTAAAATTGTGCTTTGCATTGTGTCCATGCAAGTTGATGGGAATGAGTGTAAAATAGTGACAGAAAACTAACAGGACATTTTCTGATTTTTTTACAGATTTTTTAAACAATAAAGTCTCATGTTGACTGACTGCATTTGATCATTTCTTTCACCGACCCCACATTAAGGTTTGTTTCTTACCTTACTGCACCTCAGCAGCTTCAGTACCACAAACATTTTTAATGCATGAAATAGATTTAAATATTTTTGACCTGATCAGTAATTAGTTATTTAAAGATAAATAAATCAAGCCAACATAATCAGTTCTTGTCATCTGCAGCTCGCTGTGATCATTTCAGTGGATCCAGAGGCTAAACTCTTCCTGTGGTGGTTTACAACTCTGATTGGTTTTGCTGTGATTTTGCATGCGGAGTCCACAGAATGTCGCAGTCCTGCAGGGCTGTGAAACTTGAATCTAGAGCTTGATCAACATTACACTCAATTTTCTTCTAAATTTTAATGCTTAACAGAGGCTTCGTTTCCAGGGTTCCTTTGAAAAAGCAGAACGTTGTCATGTGATATAATTCTGTGAGCTAAAGCAGATTTGAACGTGAAAATTCGATGCTGATCTGTAGTTCTGAAGTGTCAGAGCCTCAGTGCTTCTGCTGGTATTATGTATCTGAAAGATATCAGATATTTGTGTGGATACAATTATCTGGGCCTCGATCACATGAGTATTCACGCTGTCCTCAAGCAACCATTTATTCATCCACACAATTAGAAACAACACAGCCGCCGCTTTATTAACTCTTTCCCTACCTGGCCGAGTCGAGCGAGCACAAAGAGGGCTTCAGGTGCTGCGAGAGAAAAAGGAGGAGCAGATTTAATGAAAGCTCTGGCATTTGTATCCGATTCATCTTGTCAGCGTTGCACCATCGTCTCTGCCCCAAACCAAACCCCCAGCATGCCTTGCCAGCCACTTTAATTACTTTTTCTTTTTGCATGGTATGGCGACCCACAGCATTGACAGACAGGTGCAGCGATCCTGATTAATTAAAATAATAAAGACCGGGAGAAGGCGAGGAGGGGGAATATCAATGTGTGGACAACTTCTCTTGATGGGCAAGCGGTGAAGAGACATCAGACTGCAGGGCGGGAACATTGATTTACTTTGTGACAACAGGGTGGCCTTCAGGCTTGACAGGGCTGTATAGAAGAAAGGCAGCGAGGGTGGGTGGGGTGGGGGGTGGTGGGGGTGGTCTCTGTCCCGTTCACATCCTCAGGGCCTAGTTTAGCTCCCAGGGTAAGGACATGACAACCCCGGTGCCTCGGCAGCAGCTGTGGTGTCCCGCTCAGAAAGTGTTGGTGCCATCACACCTATCAACATGAGATGGAGTTAATAAAAGCCGTCTCCCGGGATTCATCAGCTCTAATAGCCATATATTATTTCACCAGACAAAGGAAACGTTTTTGAATGATAAGCCCTAGGAGAGTGTGTGGTTATTGTCCTGTCAGTTTCTCTTTTTATACTTAAATCTTGTATTTTGGAAGGTCTCCTGGACTTCATGGACAGGTACAGTGACACAATCTATTTTTATGGGACTGAAAATTGTGTTGAAGTCAGGTTTTAATTCTACTAATGAGCTGATTCATGCAGTACACTCCAATCACAGGGCAGTTCCTCAAAGTATTCCATACAGCATGCCAGTCTGTCCTTTCACAGGCAACGGGACACTGGAGTCACATCCACCCATACTGTGGGCTGAAACGTGAGAAGCGTAAGTCTGTGTGTGTGAAAGCTGACCTGCAGTGCCCACATCCTCAAGCTGACACTTTAGAGCTGCTCTGTCTCAGCTGAGCGTGTCAGAACAACAGAGATGTGGAAAAGACCAGCATGTTTACCACCTCTCTGTGAAATCAAATACAAGCCGAGCTCGCAGCGCCGGCCGGCCGGCCTGCCTGCCTGCCTGCGTGGAAGCAGCACACTGAGTCACTCTGAGCTTCAAAGCTGCTCTGATGCGCTACGGAAATGTGTTGTTTAGAGCTGTTGTATTTATTACTGATCTATTAAACATGCAACACACTGGAAAAGTTCCCCTGTGAGTGGAATCAGCTTTGGATTTGCATCAGAACTTTTCACAGTTCGGCCCACAGCAGGGTGCTGCCATACATCCCTCCAATACTAACAAAAATGATATGTAAAGCGGCTGAAGGCAGCTAAGCACCATGCAGGGTTACATACATGCACGTTTCATTTTTGCTTTATTGCTTTCAGAGTTCTTTCACATTTCATTAGTGCACTGCAGGAGGCAACCTTTGCTATTTCATTTTGAAAATGTAGCATTTTTGTGACAGGTTGTGTTTGCTGAGCTCGTGAGGAAATACATTTGTCACTATAATGTTGTGTATAATAAATAAAGATGCCTGAGACATGTTTCACCACATATGCACAGCATGAAAAACCTAAAGCTTTATGTAAAAACTTCAGCTTTAGTCACAATAACCTTTAAATTCTGCTTTAATATGAACAAGTGCTTTTGTTTCTGATACTTGCTGATAACTTTATAGTCAAATATAAATGCAAACCTTTATGAGGTACTTTTACTTCACTGAAGGTTCCTAATACTTCTTCCTACAGCAGCTGAATCTGAAACATCCAATTCACCAAATGCTATTTTTGTGACACAACATAAGGTACATGCCATTGATGTTGAATGGTGTCTTTGCACTCTCTGCTGGAAACGGGGCTGTCAGTGTGGACGGCAACTGAGAGGATTAGACGCCACCTAATGGACAAATGATGCTAAGCACGTTCAGTGACGCCAGTCAGAGTCGCTCATGTTCAAGGCACAGAAAGCAGCTGTGCAGGATCGTACAGACTGATCACCACTGATTGCTCTTTATTTTTATCACACTACATGTTTTTTCTGCGTATGTAGAATTTTTTTTCTTGTTGCATCTAAGAAACATTATAGATTACTTTCACAGAGTCTTGTTACACAGTATCCATGCATTTATAAAATACGTAGATGACCATGCAGCATTTTGCATACCTTAACCATGAAACTATTACTGCTATGATTAAGTGAATTCTTATTTTGGAGACGATGGAAACTGCATTTCCAAATCAAAATGAAACACAAGACCAGAGGCATCACTAAATTAGGTTTTAATAATTCAGTTCCATATTTTTCATTCCTTAACAGTGGGATAATACCATACTTTAGGAGAAGAAATTGATTTTCAGCGTGCCTATTAATGCAGAAAGTCAAAAGCTCTCAATGCAGCTGGCTATTTGATATATGCATAATCAACTGCACTGATGTACTGGCTAACAGTCTTAAACTGCGATGGATCTAGCAGGAAATGAAACAAATTCGATTGGCTTTCTGCTTCATGTCTGAAGATTGGCTGCTTTGTTTCCTTTTGATTGGTCAATTAAAAGTGCGCTTCCACTTTCAAAGACTGGAGCCATTACAGAAAGTAATTTCAAGAGCCAAGCTGTTTGCCCTGCGCTCTCTGCTACGAGGAATTCCCTCTTCACTTTGCTGCAGTCAGGCTGCGGGAGAGAGGCTTGGTAATATTAGCTCCCGTTTTATTGAGAGATCCATTAATTGCAGCCTTCTGCTGCTGACCCTTTGACCCCCGCTGACCCCTGGACATCATATTACCAGTCAAGCAAACTGGAGTTAAAGTCAGCAGGCCCGGGCATATCTTTCCTTAAAAAGCCAAAGCAAAAGGTTTATATTCGTCCCGGCTCTCACAGCAGCGCTTTCTGCTCTTCAGACTTGGCCTCACTAATGTCATAAACGGCAACATGGAAAACAACAATTTTGAAAAGTTTGCTCACTTCGGCTCAGCGGCAATTTCGCGTTCTGTTACGTGTAATTAATTAATATACAGAAGGTGTCAGCCGGCTAAAAGATGACAAATCTTTTCCTTTTTCCGCAGAGCTGCTGGAGAGCAAAAAACATTAGCAAGAGCACAAGAGCACAAGAGCACAAGAGCATGTGCATTAGGCAACGGAAAAACATCCAGCCGGCGGGGCGGGGCGGGGCTGTGTACAGTAATACACTACCATTAAGTATCCTACTTATCTAATGCTACCATTAAGTATACCAGGTCTTTACACGCAGCGTAGCATTTCACCGAAGCCGCCCTGACATGATTGGGAGTATTGTGTGTAAAATTATGTTAATAATATATGTTGACAATGTGAACCTTTTATAAAAGAATACGAGCGCTGCTTCATTCAGGTTCCTTGACAAGCTATTTTTGAAGATGATGGCTGAATACATTTGTTGCAGCCTTATGATGGCTCATTTAGTAAGTATCATTCCTCCAGTACTTTACAGGATCTCTTTATCAGCTGTCGAGCACCCAACAATAGAAGACGTGTAATGTTATATACGCCTCGGTCTGACGGCTGCACAGACTGCACTCTACCTGTTTTTCGACAGGCAAAGGCTGGGCCCAGGACGGGCGTTGAAAGCAAATACCTGATTGTATTAGTGTCTCTCCTTTAAGCTGTTGTCACCTAGCTGACCGATTATGGGCAATTACCTGCTCTGTCGGAATCCTAGCCGAATAGATTGAATTCAGATTGATTTTTGCCCAGGAAAGAGGAGGGAATTTAAAGCCTTTTTTAATTGGGTATTTGGTGTGTGCTGATCTGAACACCGTGGCCTTCCCGAGGGATCCTTTATGGGCCAATAATGGCATTGGAGTGAGGGGGGTGCTGCAGTCTCGTCTGCCGACTCCTTCCCAAGGCCATAACCCTGCATTTGCTCTGAGTGCTTTTCTATTATGCATTGATAGTTGAGCATCAATCAATAAGAGGGGAAACAGAAAACCCAGCGAAACCAACTTCTTAAGTGTAAAATGCCTCTTAATACCCGGGGCCTTTCAAACAACTTAACCTGGACGCTTTTTACCCTGCCCTTCCTCCCTCTGCTCTTTGAGGGACACTTACCGGCGCCTGGTGACACAATGTTTTATTTAGGAGGGCTGGAAATGTGCAGCTCTCAGGTGAAAATGTACCACAACCCCCTGGTTATGCTTCAGCAATACATCACTGGGCGCATGCAAGCACAGAAACAGATTCACAGGAACAACCGGATCGCTGCATTTCCAATAGATTTACCTGTTTCATTCTTCTCTGTAGTCACAACATCTTTCAGCCATGCAGGTAAACACGTACAACAACCCCCTAGTTATGCTTCAGCAATGCAAACCGACATACAGCACTTCATTTTCATAGTTTTCATTTCTCCATATAGTCAAAATATCAAAGGATTCTGAAATCATCTGCAAAGAAAAATGAGCAATGGCTTTTCATTGACTGGGTTTGTTTGATTTTTGATTAAAAATACCATTTTCTTTTATCCTTTGTAATGCCAAAAGATGTGTTTTATCATATTATGATTGCGATATGTCTTGAAATCAAATCCCACAAATGATTTCAAGATGATCCTGCTCCTGCTTCTGCTCTTGAACTTTCCAGTTGGTTGGCATTAAAAAAAAGGTTTACAGAGTCACCTTTCATATTACCAATGCCACTGTTCCCTAACTTGGGGCAATTCCGGGAAGGAAAGGGGGAAAAACAGAGCTTCGCTCGCAGATAAGAGGAGCTGTGGAGATCGGACCTCCTCTGTGAAAGAGATAAGACGGAGACAGTCACAGCAATGCCCAGCCACATAATACACAAGCCCACCTCCAGCCGTCTAAATCTCCCATCAGCACCAGTCCCCACCGGCTTTCCTGTCACCACTAATGCACCTTTTCCTATAGGACAAAGCCCCAGACACAGTAAGGTTATCTGGGGCTTTGCGGGACTTCTCGGAATTGGCAAGTTCACCTTTCCTTTAGTCCTGATGACAGGAGATGATACAGCTGGAGGAGATCGATTGCTGGTTGCACTGTATGTTTTCATTCTTCAGCTGCTCATTAATATTTTTTTACATATCAACAAGTTCAGGTGCGCACTCTGATAAATAAATAAATAAATCAGAACCAAACCGTGCTTTACAGATTTTAACAACGAGCTGTTATTGTGAAGGAAGCTCCCAGAAGCCTCCGTCAGTCCTCGGTGGCATCGCGGCCCTGAGTCCTCCATTAAAACATTTCTGTGTGAGTGATTAATTATCTCAATTTTAGGAAATCGCAGTCTAATGGCCGTGTCATTTTGCAATCAGTGTTAAGCTCGTTAAAAACTATCACTTGCCCCCTTTCAAAATATCTCATCGGCCCTACGAAGAGACAAAAATATTAAAGTGTCCGGGGAGGGGGGCGGTGGGGGTATGTGCACAGGGAGGATGCCCCCAAACTCCTTTGGTTACACAAACTTTGTTTTCGGGCTCAGTGCATCAGAGCCCTCTCCCTCCATCTGCCATCTGCTGCTGAAGAATCTGTTTCACTCGATGAGCCAAGCCCAGCCTTTATTGGTCCTAATGGCACTATCAGCTGAGCCGCCAAACCCAATTACCTTTTAAAAAGGGAGGCCACCCCAGCTAATCATGGCTGCCTAACCTGATTTGCCTGTGATGAAGAGACGGGATAAAGAGCAGTTAATGGAGGGAGAATGATCTCACAAATACAAAAAACTCAATTCATTTCTCCGGGAGAGCAATCTGTCCGATTCAGCGGTAATGGAGTGGAGATTCATTAGTCCTCAGGCCTTAGTAGTAGCACCGTCCCCTTATCAACTGAATGACAAAGGAAAATTCAGTGTGTTCCACTTATAGACTTCATGCTGTACACAAGGCACATATAAAGGTGCCAGAACGGTAACTGAAGCTGGATGTAAAGACTGCCTGGTGTTTCTGCATCTTTTTAATCCCATGTCAGAGCTCTGAGAGTGGAAAAAGCAGCAGCTCCTGCTCACAGCTCTTAAACGGTGAATTTCTCTCTGTTCAGTGAAGCGGTGACCTGCGCTTCGGCCTATTCCTCCAGCTTGTAAGACTCGTGTAAGTGGTTCTGAACATAAATATTTCATTTACTGTGTTTCCTGAAAATGTTGTAACATTTTATTGTTTGTAATGTGCTGTAGCCAGTGCTTTTTACTGTGATGAAGCAGGGTGGAGCCAAATAGCAGCAGTCATCGATTCCTACTGTGCATCCAGCCATGGCAGATGACTGCGTTTCAAATAAAGCAGATGTCCGGGATTGAAGTCTATTTTTGTGAAATCTATTCACGGGGTCCCGCAGAAAGTAGAGCTTATAGGTTTTGTCATAGCTTTGTCCAAGAGGTGCAGCCAGCCCAAGGCTCGCCACATCCGCCCTCTTCTCCAGCAGACTGCACTCTCATTCACACGCATGTTCTCCAGATGATGTAAGCGACACACATGAATGACCAATTGATGCCAAGAATGTCACGCAGGGAGCGAGTAACTGAGAGTACGGGGCAAAGAGCACCAATGAGCCAACCCCCAACCCCACAGCGTCCACACAGCACTGCAGCTTCAGCTCGGCCTGGCCCAGATATGATCCAGAGTACGTCGGCTAGATGGGGCAGAGGGCCACAGCCAGGGTTTGCAGACGGACATTAGGCCAAAGCCAGAGTTAAAATCCTATTAGTTTGAGTTGGGAATCGGATTATCGTCGTCGAGAATCACTCGTCTGGCAACTAGGGTCTAATTTACGCCAATCAACGGCAATTATTGAGGGGAAGGGAGCCCCTATTAGAGAGCCTCATCCACTTAGTCTAATGAATGGGGAAGATTCAATCTTGGCTGTGGAGACGCATTGGAGAGCTGCAGCTGAATGCAACTACAGCAGCAGGCTAAAGAAGAGCTGCTGTTATTTATCAATGGTGGGGCGCTGTCAGAGCAAGCATGCGTTAGCCATGGGGCACTGGGCTCTGGTTTCTGATGGTCTGAGGACACTCTGTCCCGTAAAGCAGTTAGTGCAGCCCTCCATGACCCATTATGTGTATATCATACACATAAAGATACAAACCTGCGTGTGTTTCATGTATTTAAGCCCCGAGTGCTGGAAAGTTTTCTTATTTTTCTTCATAAATCATAATTGCAGGTTTATATGATCATGCTAATAAGAAACAGTTCACTGCACAGGTGTGGAAATGAATATTGTCTAAATATTGTGGATGGCATTAAATGTAGCTCATTTAAATTGATTTATTTTCATCTTATACGTGAAGGGTGTGCTTTTAAACTTAAAATCCTATTGTATAATTTTTCTACAACTTTCTTTTGCTACAAAATGTTACCACAGTTTCTCCACATTTTACCAGATTTTGCTTTTAATTATCTGTAATGAAGCCATAATGAACAGAGACCAGAAAGAGCTTGTATCATCTGCTGCAGAGTGAAAACAGGATACTTTTCTAACACCCTGTGGATGATCAGTGATTGATGATCGTCTTGTTTTCATTTAAACTACAAGCTCTTATTTGACAACAGTCCCATCATGAATAATGTGCAACCTTCAGTTTATGTTCATCTCCACTCTTACACTGCCCTCTGCTGTTGCATGCCAGCTTTACTGTGAACTCTGCTCACACAGGAATCTGCATGTCATGACACACCGGAGTTCATAAAATCCAGTGACTTAAGAATGTCAGACGGTGTTAAAGGTCAGTGCAGAAAACCTATTGGTGATGTGGATCGCACTTGGACTTGTGGGTGGAAGCAAAAATAAGAACAATGATGGAAGATTGATTTACATCTTCCCCCGGCATGTGCAAATGTTTGTGGTCTACCAGCAAATGATATCAGATCATGTATGTCACAGCTTGTTGCACAACCCCATGTTCGAACCTGGGTTTTTCTCTTTTCAGTGCTGTTTGCAGAATGTTCGAAATGTCAAAGAAAAGGAGTTTGATAGAGATGGTGGTGTCCTGAAGATCTCACGCAGCGAGGGGGGGGGGAATTCCGCCACCTTTAATGGCTTTCTGTTGGGGTTTAGCTTTTCCAAACTGGTAAGAGGGTGCAGACGTGCGTGAAGTTAATAATAACACCAAATATTTCCACTGTTGATGGTTTCAGTTCCGATCGAAGCCGTAGTGATTTTTCCGTGCTCGACAAACAGTCCCACAGACACGTTCGCTTATTCTAACCTTTGCTCCCATCGTTTACACCGTTACCACGGCACCGGGATGCTCCAGGGGAGACGTGAAATCTGTCGCTGTGTCTATTTCTTGCCCCAGTTGACCTACTTATATAAATGTCTCCTTTTTACATTTAAACAAATACAGTGGTCTTGCTTTTGCTTTGTCATAAATCTAGAAACAGGCTTGGTGTTTAAAATGAATCAGGAAATGATGGATGCTACAGGGTGGTTGTTCTCTACATAAAAACACACTAACTCCAAAGTGAGAAAAACAAAGCAGATGCTGCCTCTCTCCCAGCTCATTAATGGGAAAACCTGTGGTTAAGCCCAATGCTCTTGCAGCTAAGTGACTCATCTTTTTCCTTCATCTTGCTTATGTGAGCAAGGGGATGGAGCATGCAAACTCATTTCAGACTGCACCCTTTCTCTTTTCAAGTGTGACTTATTGGAGGAGTTATTTCGAACACTGTCCCTAAAGTCTGCGGGGGTGGCACATGATATTTGTGACCTTCACTGCTTGCTGCCTGTGGGCTGCTTGTTCCACTTTACTTCTATGCTCTCACGCTTGCTAATGAATGTCCCCACCGAGGGTGCTTTAGAGATCAAATGGAAAAGTGAAAATAATGACATCAGTAGCCTTTAATAATGACCTGTAATCATAGTAAAAGTTTCATTTCTGCTGCGTGAAACAAGCACAACACACCACACTTACATGCCCCTGACCACAGGCACCCACCTCCTCAGGCCCACTGCCGTCGTCACACTTTGCAGCCACAGTGTGATTAGTAAATAGGTAAAGAAAGATAGATGCAAAAGGCTATAAAAGGCTATAATTAGAAGAACTGAGTCACTGGCAGCCAGGTTTTGTCACCTAACTATGAAGAAATGCTGTTTACCTGCACTGTAAACCCAGATTTACATTCAGCTTAAAAATGAGTTCATATTACTTAAAATTGCCTCGTTAATTGTTAATTCTGAGCAGTTAATTCTGTTTCATGTCCTTTTTTATTGTAATTGTGTTTTTAAGTTCAATCAACAGCTTCTACTGGAATAAACTGAGTTTATATTACCTGTCATTTCACTATATAGACTATTAATTCTGAGTAAACTCTACTTTTTTAATGGTTAATTATTGTAATTATGTGCTTCAATTCAACTTGATATCATCAGGTTTTGCACCAGTTTTAAATGATTCTCTACTTGTACACGTTTCATTGTTCCATGGTACAAATGCTATCTGTGAATGTGACTGTGCCAGTGTTCAGCAGGGCCGAGTTTTATCACATTTATCTACCATATTTAAACAGATGCAGTTCAAATTTGTAGAAAATATTAGTACTTTTGTTGGTGATAAAATGATATGGTCAATTTAAAACCATGTCACTCGCACAGCAGCACGGTAGTTAGCACTGCTGCCTCACAGCGAGGTCTGGGTTCGACTCCACCGTGGCCTCTCTGTGTGGAGTGTTTGTGCAGGTTTCCTCCCGCAGTCCAAAGACTTGCGCTTACTGAGGTTAACTTAATTGGTCACTTTAAATGGTGGTCTGTGTTGGCCGTGTGACAGGCTGGTGACCCTTTGTCAGGAGGCTCAGCTTACATCACCTCGACCCTGCAGGCAACGAGAAAGCAAATTCTACTTTCATTATTGTGCACTGCTGAATGAAAGGGAAATGACACTGGCTACATACTTTCATTTCTGACATTTAAGACCTATTTATAAAGTTAATGTCATTTTGTCATATGTGAGGAAACACTTTAATTCTTCAGTATTAATAGGAATGACTCAGACACTATGGGGCAATAGGTCAGGACAATGTTCGTCTCATTTTAGCGCCTCGCTCTGCTTTGTTGTCTTATCGCTGTATAGCACCGTGCGTGCTCTCAGGAAAACAATATGAGAGACAGTGTGAGGCGATAAAACAAGGCAACTTTTTAATGTTGGCCAGATGTAAGGAAATTCCTACACCGCATTTTCAACCACCTGCAACACACACGCAAGGTGATGCTGTGTGCAATATGGACACTTGAAGGTTTGCAGGCAGCGAGAGTAGGTGTGCGATCTCGGCTATCAGCAAATGTGCATCTGAATGGGGGGGGGGGCAGGAAGTTGCTGCTGTGTATTAATATGTCAACATGTCAGAGGCCAGTGGGCGGTGAGGGAGAAGCCCCTTTTAAGTTTGACAGCTTCTTCTTCACCACTTAGACCGAGTGAATTGAAACAAACATGACACAAGCATGTGACCTGATTTGGGTCAAAGGGGTTAAAAAGGCAAAAATAAACTCAGTCATT
>VOQJ01017955.1:19745-30893 GCA_015052665.1 Apistogramma diplotaenia | reverse complement strand
TTTGGGTCAAAGGGGTTAAAAAGGCAAAAATAATTTCATTAAGTTTTTGTTTCCTTCAACCAGATGAAAAGAAACGAAAGGGCCTTTGAATGTGTGGGCAACTGTGTTTGCTGTAACACATTCTAAAATTAGATGTTTTGTATATTTCTTAGGAATATTTATGCAAAAAAAGACAATAATGCTCAGAGGTGAAACATATTCTTGAAAACAGAAAATGTTAATGAACTCCTGATGCTATTTTTAGGTGATGCATTTGCACGTATCTCACATTTGTTTAGCTGAGACAAAACAGCTTTTCCAGCTCGCTACCAGATGTTTATCTCTTTTCCGTGTGATGACAACACTTTGGTGTTTTGACATCAACATTATACTCACAAAACAAACACAAGTACTTTTCATAGCATGTTCACACGCTACAATTTTCGGCAAAGCCTTAAACCTCTCTCCAAAAGAGTTGTTGTAAAACAGCTGACTGATCATCTGCAGAGGAATAATTTATTTGAAGAGTTTCAGTCAGGTTCCTTCAATGCACATATTAAACAAACATGTAGGACTGCTTTCTTGCTTTTTTGAGCAATATTTCTAAAATTAGAAACATCCTGTCTCAGAGTGATGCTGAAAAGTCCATTTATGCATTTATTACTTCTAGGCTCACTTCACTCCCAGTCTGCTGGCTTACTTGTGGTTGCTAGGATACTTAAGAGTAGAATGGGAGGCAGAGCCTTCAGCTTTCAGGCCCCTCTTCCGTGGAACCAGCTCCCAGTTTGGATTCAGGAGACAGACACCCTCTCTACTTTTAAGATCAGGCTTAAAACTTTCCTTTTTGAGAAAGCTTATAGTTAGGGCTGGATCAGGTGACCCTGAACCCTCCCTTAGTTATGCTGCAACAGGCCTAGGCTGCTGGGGGGTTCCCCTGATGCGCTGAGTGTTTCTTTTCATTCACCTCTTTTTACTCTGTTTATACCCCACTGTGCATTTAATCATTTGTTATTATTAATCCCTGTCTCTCTTCCACAGCATGTCTTCTGTCCTGTCTCTCTCCTCAGCCCCAACCGGTCACAGCAGATGGCTCCCCCTCCCTGAGCCTGGTTCAGCTGGAGGTTTCTTCCTGTTAAAAGGGAGTTTTTCCTTCCCACTGTTGCCAAGTGCTGCTCACAGGGGGTCGTTTGGACTGTTGGGTTTTCTCTTTAATTATTGTAGGGTCTTTGGGGACTGTTTGTTGTGATTTGGTGCTGTAATAAATAAAGTTGAATTGAATTACTTTTTAAAATTCAAACAAACAGAGAGAGAGACTCAATCCCACACATCCATATGGAACACAAATACACACAATACACAAAAATGTGTATTAAACCTGGAAAGCACCTGATTACAGCTGATGCCGTCCACGATTTTCCCGACAGCGTGTGTCTCCTGTTATCCCAACGATCTCTGTGCCCTGTCAATCAAGTGTAAATCGTCAACGCCCACAATTCGACCAGAAGGTTCACGCGTTGACAGCGGCCGTTATCTTCAAAGTTGTCAGCAGGTAAAACGTGTTTGTCCCTTTTAAACACACACACACACACACACACACACACACATATATAATTCAAAGCTTAATGTACGTTTAACGTACACGGTGCATTAGGCGGGTAAATGTTGCAGGCGTTAAAACTTGGCTAGTTAAACATTCAAGCTAATGTGTCGCTAAAGTTAAGTCTAGCTTAAATTTAAGCTACTCTACTTGCTGCTAATATGTACAAATACGCGTCCTACGATCTGACGTTGACGCTAATGAAGAATGATAATCAACAATGAATCAATAATGCAAATAATATTAAAGCCCCATCATCCCCCGATAATCAGCTAATTAACCCAAAATGGCGGCCTGCTTGTTGGCCGCTGCTCCAAAGAGGGTTTTTGTGCGTCTTCAATGTGTCCCAAACGTCATTGATAATCAACCAACGTGATCCACGTCTACTCTATTGTGCATGTGGGACACTTTTAGGTTACTTTGCAGTTCACACAGGAGATCATATACAGGTCACATATATTGTAAACGTGAACGACCACGTGGGAAAAAATTGGATTTCACAGAAAATGGGAACTGAGCATTAAGGCCTGCAGTGTGAACGTAGCCACTCCAAGGAACCCCAAACCTTTATCTGTTCATTATGTGAGATGTGGTTTCAGATCATTGCTGTTCCCCTCTTCTCAGAGCTGCTGAAAGCTTGCAGGATGTACCCAAGTGGTGGATCATTTCGAGGTTCCAGAGGAGCTTCTTTTTCACAAATCCTCAAGACGAGTTTGCCACCGATATCAGCACCGAGCCCATCTCCATCTACTGTGAATGGGAACTTTGACCAGCAAGTGAAAAGCACTTTTAAACCTGGTTAGTTTGAGAATGCAATTTGCTTTTGTCCCACAGGGGTTCAGATAATGACTGCATTCATCGCCTTTGACTTCTGTTTCTGTTGCAGGGCTGCAAATGGAAGCTTTAGAATTTTAATCTGCTTTTCCTTATTTCCCCTGCTAAGGTCCTGATGCAAGAGCCAAAGTCTCTCCTAAAGCACTGATTGACAGATACCAGCGTGGGGAGACACATGCTGTATCTTTGCTCCATCAGCTCGCCCAGACTTTGCAGTTCCATCTGGAAATAAAAGAGACGGTAACCCCAGGTAAATGTCCCCTGCATGCTTGTGTGCTTTCAAATTCCCTCAAGAGGCAGCAATTTTTGTTATTGCTCTCTGACAATCCTTCTAACAATACACAGTACATAACTATGCAAATCTGCAATCAAAGTTTTAAAGTCTATGGAGACTTCTTTGTGTAATCTGTTGAAATAACTTTACAAAGCCCCGTGGTGTGTTTAGGAACCATAAAGTAAAGCTATGTTTCTTAGGGGTGCTGTCATGATGGCCGGGTGGGTTGGACCCAAGATGCAGAGAAGACAGGTTTAACAAAGTTTAGAGTTCAAAGCACAAGCGGGAGTGTATACAGGTGGGAGCGCGAGTGTCTGTCTGGCAAACACGGAGGATCTGTGGAAAAGAGACACAGCGTAAGGCAGGAGCTTAATAGCAGTGTTGTGGTAGTGAGTTAAAGGGGAGTGAATGGGCTTACTGGTAGAGGCTCGGGTGGAAGTCCGGTCGGGGTTTTGGGTTGGCGCAGAGTTCCCAGGATCCGGGGACAGGTGTGATCCGTGGAGATGGCAGCTGAGAATGCTGGATCCGTGGTGAGGCTGAGTTGGTCTGTGATTGCAACAACGACGCAGCGAAAAGGAGCAAACATGGAGGTTGTGCAATCTGGCGGTGAGTCTGCGTCTCAGCCGCTCCTAAATACTCCCGGCCTCCATAGATAACCAGCCTCAGGGGTGCACCTTGGCCACAGCCGCAAAGATGGGAATACGACTGCCTGGAAACAGACACGCACCCATCTACATACCACGCAGCCCGCCCCGACACATGACAGGTGCAGCTTGGAGTGGCGGCGGCTCAGCAGGTCATCCACTAATTGGAAGGTTGCTGGTTCAATCCCTGGCTGCTCCAAATTGCAATACAAACATCCACAATATTGTATCTCACCTCCATCTTTGAGGTGAAAGCAGTAAAGTTCAAAGTTCTTTCAGGTAACAAGTGAACTGGAAGTACATCAAAATAATAGTTATTTTTTTAAGGCAGCCAGATCTGAGGGTATGTTTGCAGTCAAACTCGTATCTGTTTCTTCTGTTTATTAGCCAACACTTCAGGGCTTTATTTTGCCTTTTGTGCTGTGATCGATGGACTGGAGTACAAGACCGGCATAGGAATAACGAAGAAGGAGGCTCGTCTGAATGCAGCGCAGCTCGCTTTGCAGGATCTGCTGCCCACCCTGGAGAGTCTGAAGTCTGTGCTTCCTGAAACATCAGGTCAGCATCTGAGCAAAGAAAGTGTGTTTGTTCTGCAGACTCTGATGAGACAAAGAGTATATATTGATATTGGTTACAGTATCAAAGGCAAAAATCAGAAACACCATGTACCACAGTTTCTTGGTGCTTTCAGATGAACCACATAAAAACTAAATTAGTGAAGTAAATGAGAGAGTGAGTTTCACATGCTCTGAGTCGTTTTCGCCTCTTGATGCCTGTTTTAGCCGTGGATGCACCTCCACCCTTGCCAGTGAAAGAGGAGCCCTCCATCGCTGATGTTCACCCCTGCAGAGCCATGCTCGGTAATTCTGGATTTCCATATTCTCTCATGCACTTGTTACCGTTCTGCACGTTCGTACTAAATTACTCTAACAGTAATATTTTGAACACAGGCGTGCACTGGCTTGCTGTATTTTATTATAATTCATAATTTGATTTGTGGATTCTGCCATTTGTGTTCAGAAACTGCAGGAAAAGTGCAACCACTGGCATTCCAGCCGCATAGGCTTGGCTGGATGTAAAGGGAGATTATGGTGGAGAAAGTTTAGTTGGGGCAGCACGGTGCTGCGGCCTGGTGGGCCTTTATGTGCCGAGTTCACATGTTCTTCCCCTGTTTCCTCTGATCCGAGGCCAAAGACAAACATGCCTTATATTAACTGTCGATTCTAAATTGACCACATGATTCACTTTACTTTATCTCATCACACTCTTTGTTCTCCTGTAGAACAAGGTCCTGGTTTGTGAGACAGACACCCTGTCTGCTCTCAAGCTTCATTTATCTTTATCTCCCTTAAGATGAAATTAGATATTAATCACAGCAGCCAATATAGTAAACACAACCTATGACAACATGTCTTAAATATCATAGGTCAGTAAAGAAAAAACAATATGCCGAGACAAAAATAACTCAGTGTATTTGAACAAAAGGAGTAAAAACCCAAATCGGTCTGCTGTTTTATCTTCATTTGTCATAAAGAAAGGAAGACCTCCGTCAGTCTCCAGATTCCCCATGCCGTCAGGGATCAGCTGACCAAACTGATGAACAGTCACCCGGAGTACTCCAGCTGTGCCGGCACCACTGCAGCGTTCATTCTTCAGACCTGTAAGTGATGGTGGGGATCACAGTGTCTAAAGGTTGGTTAGTGGGATGAAACTCTACAGCTGACTTTAATAAGCTTTAAAATGCTTGATTTGAATCTGTGACTCTGTTTTCTCTCCTTGCAGTCTAAAAGCTTTCACATGAATGACTGTTAAGATTATAAATAAGAAAAATAGTATTTATTTATTAAAATGACTCACTCATGTAATTCCTAAATTTGAGCTGTTATAAAAGAATCATAAGCTGACTGGCCACCAGTTAATTATGTTATTCTGCTCGCACTGTGTCTCTCTGCAGCCAGTGGATATGAAGTGGTTGCTCTTGGGACCGGGAACTTTAATACAAGAGGGAGCGTCTCACCGAACGGGAGGGTTTTGCACGATTCTCATGCAGCTGTCACAGCAAGAAGATCTCTCATGAGGTTGGTCACAACCGTGAGCCATATTTCTGAGTGTCATGTTGTAACAAATAATAGTAAAAGCAGTATTTTTTTTAAATTTTCATGCAAATTTAAAGCCTGTTTGTTTTTAAGTGCACATTGGTTATATGATATTATAAATATTTGATAGAATAAGGCTGTCATCATTTAATTTGTCACATTTTCCCAGCAGTATTTATCAATTACTGATTATTTTACACTCTGAGCCTAATATTTTACAGCTATAGGCTCTGCTTCTTCACTGCTTCTTCACAGAAATTGTGCTCAAGTCTGACAGTAATTGTGTAGCTCATGGAGCATACTAAACCAAGAGTGACTCATGCTAACCTCAGTACTGAGGTTTTCCATCAGCTACACTGGTGGTATTTTACTGATTAACCACCTTTCACTACATGGATGATACTGGATTATATAAACTCCTGATGTTCAATATTTAACGAGGATTTAAGACAGTTTTAAAAGCCTGATGTGTTCGATTCATTCTTGTTGCACCTAAAGGTTTATCAGAATAACTTCTGTGAAGCTTTTTGTGCAGTTACAGTAGGTTTAACTTTAGGATGCTGTGATATTTTGCAGATTTTCACTTCTAAAGCCTGTTACAACGTAGATGCATTCGCATTGTGCGTGTAATGAGTCATTTTCCTTGTTGCCAGGTTCCTGTACCGGCAACTTCTGATGTTTTTTAGCAAAAATACAAATCTGACCGAGAAGTCGATCTTCGAGCAGAACAGCAGCAGCAGCCTCCTCAGCCTGAAGAGCGGAATAACCTTTCACCTTTATGTGAACCGACTGCCAAAGGGTGCCGCTCAGATCCCTCCCAAACTGTGAGTGTTTATCAGCTTCATCCCTTAGAGGTCCAGCTCCATCATCTCACTGCTCTTCTCTCGAGCTCCTTGAAATCCAGGTTGTGGATGTCCTTGTTTGGCAGAGATGTTATTTCTTGGTCAGTAAATACAGACATGATTGTAGGAATACAGGTATTAATGAGTGAAACACAGAACTATATTTGATATAAGTCACATGGGTTCAAATTTGCTTTGATGTTGTGTTGCACTGTTAACTTACACTTGATGCTTATGCTTAATGACACTGTCAGGTGCATATTTAACCCTGATTATGGCAGTGGTTTCATGGTCTTTAAATAGAAACATATGAGGTATAAAAATCAAACACTAAAATAATTTGTCATATTTACTGTCATCACCTGGGCAGCTTTGTGAATGCAGTCACTTCCACGGGTGTATAAACCGAGCACCTGGGCATGCAGACGGCTGCCACCAGCACCAGTGAAAGAACGGGTCGCTCTCGGGAGCTCAGTGACTTCCGGTGCGATGGCGCCTGTGCTTGGCTGTGCCGCTCTCTGCCCTAATTTCTTCTTTGTTTTACTCCTTCGATTTGTTTTCGGATTGTTATCTCTAGTCTATGATCGCCTTACATTAATCTCTATTCGAGCCTCCTTTATGGATCAAAATTTCTCCTCCTCTGGTACCGGTCCATTTCATCCTCTTCCTCCTGGGATTGACACTCTGACATTACACCGGAGTTGGTGACGAACTTTCGTAATCCTCGTAGGAAGAGAGGAAAGAGAGCTTGTGTCCAAGTTCGGCTTCGAAAAATCACTGCTTGGTCATTTAAGGCCCGCAAAGCTCTGTGGTGTCAGTTATTGCACGTAGGCTGATCGTGTACAGCGCCTCCCCACATGCCAAGAGCCTTCATCGTTTTCCAACCTGAAAACATTTGTGATGAAGACCATCCTGCACGTTTGAGGTAAAATATCTCAGCTAACACATCACTAATTTCTCTTTTCATTTTATAAGCACCCCAAGCAGGTCTTCTTTTTTTTTGGGGAGGGGGGGGGTCTAAGACTTTTCTGGATGTGATAGCTCATCTAACTCAGCTTTGACTTCCATGGCATATAAAATATAAAAGCTAATATGTTATCAATTTGAGCAGAATGTCAGAACTATAGTCATATAGTCAAGAACTATAGTTCTTATCATAATAATGCCAGAAAGAAACTGTTTTCACTGGTTTATATTTATGATTTTTGTTCTTAATGAACCGTTTTAATTGATGTTTTACCTTTTGTCTCTGTTTAATGTGTGTAAGCAGACACGAATGGTGGGTACATAGCTTCCATCCACTCTTCCTCCTTTATACATGTAAATGACATGTTTTGTGGGTGGTTTGGGGTCATCTTCCCTTCCTAGACCCACGTTCTGGGTTGGTAAACTTACTTCATACCAAATTACTTAAATAAATGCACCTTCACATTCAAACTCTTGGAAAGCAACACTTAGTCATTGCTTCAACGCTCTGATTAGAAAAAGCCCACAAAGACACATTAATGTGTCTGTACCATTTCAGATGAAGCTCTGGTCCCAGTTTGTGGCCACTTGTTGTAAAGTTGGCAGCTGATCGAAGCACCAGAAAGTGTTGCAGCTCTGGGACGTGCCTTCTTAGCTTAAAGTCTAACACACATTTTCCACCAAAATACCTGAAACTCTCTTTGTGTTACCACATTTGATTGAACCTCCCACATGCTGGCGCCTCTCCACCCAACAAAACGCAACATAAAGATGAGCAAAGCAAATTTCAAGATCCGAGGTGCTTTTTATGGTAACACGTCGTCTTAGTTTGTCACAGCAAAGATATGAAAGAGAGAAATTAATTCATACCATCATAATAATAAATCAATCCTAAACAACATTAGTTTGTTATGACCTGGAGATTTTGCAGATTCTGCACTTTATAAATGACTTTTATTCGTTTTTCCTCATTTTAAGTGCCTGTTTGGGGTTCCGTTCTTGTGCAAGTAAGAAACTGGAAACTGAACGACTTCCTGGTCATAAGAATAGAGAGGACACTAGGAGGAATAAGTCAGCATAACAAAAAGCACCCAAAAATGACTCCAGTGTGGGAGTGCAGCTTGCATTGCTTGTTGTAATGCAACTGAGATCAGCTATCTGTGATCTTGGTGCAGTTAAACTGATGTGTTTCTGTATCTTCTGTATCCACCTTTCTGCAAAAAATGTGACAGCGTTTGGAACAGATTTTTTTTTTTTAACATTTTATTGTGTATGCGAGTTTTCTTCAACTGCATTGAGCACTTTAGGTCCAACAATTCTGGGGTGTAAGTTTGAATAATATGATTTTTTTCCCTGCTTAATCTGCAGGCGCCTGAACCCACTCTCCATGTCAGCATGGCAAGTCAACAACGAGATCAGCCTGCACCTGTCTGTGGAGGGCAAGGTGGTGCTCTATTATTCTCTCAGCTATTGAAGACCTCAGTGTTTGAATTGAATCTGCATTGATGCATAATTACAAGTGATTTCTCGTGAAGGTGTTCTCAGTGTTCTCGTCAACCCGTGATCACTGCACCTCTAAAGTGGTCAGCATGTCCACCACAGACAAGATCACTCAGTGGCAGGTGCTGGGATACCAGGGAGCCTTGCTCAGCCACTTTATTGAGCCCGTCTACGTCCACAGCATCCTCATAGGCAAGTCATAAAGTTTCTGTAAACATCAGACCAGCTCGCAATAAGAGAGCCTCTTTGTGTAAAGTATGAGATGTTCAGTGCACAATAGTTTGATGACGCAATATTAAACTATCTTCAAGTTATTTTTACTGAGGTAAAATAATTTTCTCCCTTTTTCATAATCATAATGGCCTTGACCACATTGATTCACTCTGCAAGGGGAAACTCCAAAATGAGCTGTACTCTATATTTGCAGTAAATGTAACCAAGTCAAACACCTTCACGAATGCAATTCACAGCACGATTATTCCAAAAAATGTATACCAGCAATTAAAGAAAAGTATATTTTCAGTGGTTTGAAAACTCTGTATTTTAACTTTTAATAACTGTTGCAGGCGACTCTGACTGTAGTGAAATTCGTGGCATGGAGATGTCTGTGAGCCAGCGTGTGGAGGGGATCACCGCTCAGCTGCCCATGTTCTACTGCATGATGAGGCCTCACATCAGCCTGGTGCCGTCCGTGGCTTCCAGCCGTGCAGGCAGTGACCAGCTGACCTACAGTATCAACTGGAGCGAGGGAGACAGCTCGCTGGAGGTTGTGGATGGTCTGGAGGGCAAGACCATAGACGAGTAAGAATCACTGTGAAGGAACTTTGCAGTCATTTCGTATTCTTTTAAAAACACTCAGATTTGTTGGCAAGTCTTTTCTACATTTTCATGCTGACTGCGTATGTGTTTGGTTCACAGCTCTCCCTTTAAGAGTGGCTCTGCCCTGGCAAGCCGTCTGTGCAAAGTAGCGATGCTGCACCGTTTCAGGTTGGTGGCCAAAGAAGCTCAGAGGACAGACCTGCTGGCCACAAGTTCCTACAGAGAAGCCAAGGTAAACTCGCCACCTTTTCCTGTGTGAAGCACCAAAGTAAAACGTTTGTTTTAGCATTAATGTTGACTGCGGAACACAAGTTCACTGTATTTTCTACCTGTTTTAAATGAACTGGAGTAGATTTTTGTTCATGCATTATTTTCCTGTCTTTTTTTTTCTGGGTTGCTGAAGATGACGGCAAAGTCGTACCAGGAGGCCAAGAACGTGCTGCGGGCTTACCTGCTGCAGCAGGGCTTCGGTTCCTGGGTGGACAAGGTTTTGGTCAGTGATAACTTCAACATGTGAATAAAGTGGCAACATTACAGAAGACTGTTAGTCACAGCATTTGTGTTCAAAAGGTGAAACCTTCTTTTTGTTTGCGAGAACCACTTAACGGCCATCAGTGGTAAAAACGAATAAAGGAAAACGAATAAAAACGTATAAATGTTTGTGAAGCACCCAGCATGTGATGGAGCCCAACAGGAGCTCTGTAGTTCTGCTCCTTCAGTTAACGTGCATACTGTATAGTAAGAGCATTATTTCTCCATATTCTTTGTATTGCTTAAGATACTATATTGGCTAGTTCCAAACTACGGGTTTGGAAGTACAGTAAGCGAGTTAAGTTGAAATTGTAATATCATAGTTTTCTGTTTTTTATCCACAGTTTTGTCAGTGTTCAGTTTTGCACAAGTTCAGAACAAATAAAAGTGTCGACCCAGGCTCATGCTGTATGTATGCATTCATTTTGCTTTCGATTAGGACGCCTCAAACATTTTTTTTAAGTTCTGATTGTGGCATGCTGGGATAACATGGTGGTTCCCAAAGTGTGGGCCTCGGTCTCCTGGTGGGCCGTAAAGGTACTGCAGGAGTAATGACAGAACTCCAGTTTGGAATTACTAACAAGTATGCATAGTTACATATTTATATAAATGCATTTATTTCTATAAAAAGTGAGTTAAAACTGGTAACAGGAGATGGTTAGTTTGTGATGCTGTGCGTTACTCTGACCTAAATTTACTGCTGCTGAGGTTTGTCGCAGTGGCATGTGGGTTATTGGCATGAGCACTTTCCATATGACTGAGTAGTATTAGCAAATGATTGGCAGCAGCCTGTGTTTATGTTTTTTGAATCAGAATGTCAAGAAAGTACATCATTTTCTTCTTTGATGGGAGTGAAGACAGGCTTCCTGTGGCCCAGGGTTCTGAGTTCTTTTTAATGATGTTCTGTTTTGTTGTGTTTCTAGTTGTTTCTTAGTTTTCATTATAGTTTTGAGCCTCTCGTTGCTATAGTTTTGCATTCTAGTTTGTTTATTATTAGGTCATTTGAGTTCCCCTTGTTCCGGTTCTCCGTGTTTACTGTCCAGTGTCCTGTTTGTGTCGTCGTCCT
>VOQJ01017948.1:49185-68243 GCA_015052665.1 Apistogramma diplotaenia | reverse complement strand
TGGTTGTCATCAGTCTCACTCACATCCATTCACTTGCCCATTTTTCCTGCTTCTAACACATCAACTTTGAGGACAAAATGTTCTCTTGCTCCCTAATATATCCCACCCACTATCTTGTGCCATGATGAAGAGATAATCTGTGTTATCCACTTCATCAGTCAGTGCTCATAATGTTATAATTAATTGGTGTATGTTTTGAAGGAAGCAGAGTTGACTGGATTTTTTTTTTTTGTAGAGTAAGGTTTTTTATGTGTACCTTGCAAACCTTTGTAGACTGAATGTATGAGTTAAATAACCAAATATTTCAGGCAAACATCCAGCATTATTTACAATACTTATTTACAATAAAGGTCTGCATTAGCAACAATTTGTTAGGGTCAGATTATTTACAACAGCTGTAAATGTGTTTATTATAACTTCATTGAACCCATAACCATTCCCTGACTTTAGTGAAAGTGCCTAAACAACAACCACAGATGCAAGTCTAGATCTGACTGATAGACTCTTATGTTAGAGTCTTGGTCTTTAAATATCTACCATCAACCCTAACCAACTCTTTTCAACAAGAAGCTACATTTATATACACAGCTGAAAAATACATTACTCTAAAAAGATAGTTAGCAAAGATGATGTAAATCATCTAAAGGTCTACAAACAAAGAGATAGAAAAAAAAAAACCACTTGTATTTTTAACAAACCAGCCCACTGACATGCAGAGAGTGTGATGTTCTTGGTTCTGAGGACTTTATCTCCCCTCTCAGCTGTGATCATATTGGCCTTTTGGGCCTAAGCATCTCCTCTGCTGAAGCATAACGGCCAAAACAGCAGTTCCTTGTTGGATTAGGATATCACTGTCAGGCAGTGCCCAGCACAGCTTTGACAGACCCATTAGCAGGTTGCATTACATTGTGAAGCTTTGCAGTGATGATGGAATGTAAAATTGAGCCTGTGTCTTGCTGCATTTCCTTTTCAAATTATAGGATGTTCAAAGAAGCTGAACAATAATGAAACATGACATCATTATTTAATTAAAAGGCCATATAGCAGAAACTCAATACATTTGCTGTTTCTAATATGTAAATTTCACCAATACCACTGGTCTTTCAGCTATTAAGAATAGCTGAAATGTTATTCACACAATCTGAGAGCTGCATTTTAACTGTGAATGAGGTTTGAGGGTGGGAAGATGTGATTGTGTGTGGCTGTTTTAATCATGGTGATGTCTTTTTCTTATATAAAGTGTGAAGTGAAACTCAAGCTAAGGCTAATGCCAGACTTGGTTTAAAATTTAGACAAACAAAGATCTTTTTATAGCACGGCATTTGCTGATTTGGCTGTGTTTCCTCAAACAGTCTGGCTCTGTAGGAGTTTGCTTGTCAGTCTGGCTTTGTCGTGGCTGGCAAGTAGCCAACGGCTGATTCAAAATTTTGAATTGCTGTTGACAATCTTTGATCATTTGGCCAAGAAAAGATTTGTACTTTTCCAAACTATTTCTGAGGCAGTTTCGATGAGTCCCTTCAATTTAGCAGTTAATCTTTTTGCAGCTCTTCAATACTTAGTTAAATCCTCAAGAGCAACTCAATTGCCTAGTAGGCATTAAACTTTTCCATGATTGCAACAAAGGTCAGTAATTTGCACCCAATTAAAATGCAACAGCAGTGTTTGATGCTGCTGAAAACATGCTTTGGTTTAAAAAAAGGCCACATATAAAAACATTAAAGTAATAAGTAAATAAATAAATAAGATTATCAAATGCTTCTGAATGTCATTTAATGACAGCCAAAACCTCTCATTTTGTCATGATATCCCCAGAAACTGCTTAAAATGCTAACCCTCAATATGACTTAATATGTTTGTAACAAAACACATTTTGTCTATGTACTATTTTCAGTAAAGCCAAGGGTTTAAATTATGTTAAATAATTGCTTTCTGTTTGTTTACAATACTGTGTAAAAGTTATGAGCTTCTCTTATTTCAATTTCAATTACTTTGCATCTAAGGAGCCAGACTTTCTGGTATTTAAAGTGATCTTGAGCAATAGATCTCCAGGCCTTTTGAATGTCTTTCAAGGTTTTTTGGCTGTTTTTTAAACTTCTTTTCACTTCAGTCCATGTATCTGACTATTTGAGCAATGTAACACTCACCCATGAACTAATTCAAGCATACAAAAGGCATTGAATCTTTAAGAAGCGAGACCAGAGGGTGTGCTGCAACTATCGGGGGATCACACTGTGGTGGAAGGCTTCTGCCTTGGTGGCCTCAGAATCTCACCTCTGCTCTTTGTAGGTGTGTGGACCTGTTGACTACATCGGGTGGTGACCTCGAGCTTGCAGTGGAACGGTTTGCAGCCGAGCGGAAAAGGGTCGAATGCCCACTCAAGCTTAGGGACGAGTTGCTGCTCTAGGTGGAGGAGTTCAAGTATCTCAGGGTCTTATTCACGAGTGATGGGAGAAGGGAATGGGAGATCAACAGATCGATTGGTGCTGCATCAGCAGTGAGCAAGCGGCAGAAATGAGCTTCCTCCGAAGGGTGGCTGGCCTTTGAAGGAAGCTCATTGGGTGAGGAGTGCAGCCATTCCGGAGGGGCTCAAAGTAGAGCCGGTGCTCTTCCACATTGAAAGGAGCCACTTGAGGTGGTTTGATCAGGATGCCTCCTGGGCACCTCTTGGGTGAGGTGTTCTGGGCATGTCCTGCTGGGAAGATTGTATCTCTTGGATGGCCTGGAAATGCCTTGGGATCCCTCGGGATGAGCTGGCGGAGGTGGCTGGGGAGAGGGACATCTGGGCTCTGTCACCCGTGACCCGGCCTTGGATAATTGGAAGAAAATGGATGGAAGGAAAAGTCATTGAACTCAAAAGATGAACCAGTGTTGGATCTACACATGACAACTTCATAAAGAACCAATTTTAAATTGTATTTTTAGGCACTATGTTACCAGCAACCTGTATCACAAAACACATCATTTGTTTAATATTTTTTTTAGGTGAAAATGGCAAAGAAATATTTTTGCACAAACAAGAACTGTTAATTGAAAACTTGACATATTTCGACACCAAGTGTATTGTGTCCTTGACTGGGCAAGTGGAGGACAAAAGAAGAAGTGCTAGGCTTTTAAAGCTTCTACAGTAGATGAACAGTATATGACAGTCACGTTCTTAAGAATTTGGAAAAAAGACCTGACACAGGACCTGAGAGATGCATCTGGCACTTGACTTAATCCATCTATTGTTAACTGGAGCCTTATCAGAAAGGTCTCAGAGGGTGGCTGCCAAGAAGCTATTCTTAAGGAAGTGAAACAGTGAGAAAAAGGCAATTTTACTGAAAATCAACACCAACAAGCCTTACTAATGAATCCATATTTACATTTTTGGTTTGAATAGCTCTCAATATGTGCAGAGGAGGCCAAGAAGTACAGCACTGAGTGTCTACAGCCATCTATAAAACCCAGTAGAGGCTATCATGGTCTGGGGTTGCATTTTAGCCAGTAGTGTTGCGGATCTTGACAAAGTTGATGGAATTATGAATAGGTTTTGATCAAGCAGTACCATTTGGACTGGTAATGGTTTTATTTCCCAAACACACTACAAAAAAAAAATCCTACTTGGATAAAACCAAACAGTGGAACACTGTCAACCATGGATAATCCCCCCACCCCACACTCCTGCGATCATCTTGACAGCAAATGGCAGCCAACACCAAAAGAAAAGTTTTTCAATAACCTTCCAGAAGTCTGGATAACTATCCCCGAAGACTACTTCAGAAGACTACTAGAAATTATGAGAAAGTTGAACTTAGTCATGGATTGAAGAATAAAGGTGGTCATACCAAATACTGACTTTCAAGCTAGTGAGAATTGTAAAATCCCTCTTTTTTTCCTTATATATTGTATTTCTATGTAAGTAAATCACTGCACCTATTCCCCATTTTCCTCGCGCAATATAAAGAAATGAGGAGTGGGTCAAGACTTTGGCACAGCACATTGCACACTGTACATTTCACCCAGCATCATCACTTTTTAAGTTGTAGGTTTTTAATAGAGTAGTTCTCACTCACTTCTTGAAAAAAAAGAAAACCTTAATTGCCTTCTGAATTGGAGACACACTTCAGCAAATACTGTCTACAAATAAGTTCATAGCAATGTGCAATTCCATTTTAGTGAAACCTTTACTGGAGTAAAACCTTAGCTCTGTCAGCTGTCAGTGTGGTAATGCACACAGCAGCAGGGGACTCTGGTTGAGTGCAGAGGAAACCACAGCTCCTCCTCATAACAGTGAGGGGAGACGGTCGCTGTGTGGATTCAGCTTTTCCCCCCCAACTCATACTCTGAGCAGACAGCTGATGTTTATCTGCTCTCCCCATCTGGGCCTTGTGACTAAACATCTGGTAAAGCTGCCACTGTCTATGCGGTGTTCCAGATTGATGACAGTGAAGGCACTGCTGTCCACCTCTTCTAAAAAGATCTTGAGAGGTAGGCAGGACTTCATCTTCACATGTCAAGGCTTATTTTTAGAACCTGACTCAATTAACAGAGTATTGTCCAGCTCTCAAGACATTTATCTGGTTGTTTTGTGAAGAGGTGCACTGTAATTATCTTGATTGAGGCTGCTTAGTCTGTAATCAAAATGATAATTGGAAGGGCTGATTTGAAATAAGAAGTTCCCAGCCTAGAGCTTTTTGTCCCTACTTTACAGGCTTGTATAATGGTCTCATGGAAAAATATTACAATATAATAAAGAGAAATACAATTGTTGAATTTTGGGCCACCAGATCTTTTTAAACTAAAGCATATGTTTTTTTCAGGGAATCATTGTGGAGTGTAAAACATGGGTCATTTTCCATATACATGTATGTGGTGCTTTTGTAAAACTGTCTGTTGATGGTAGTTAAAAAGCAAGTATTACTCCATCATCATTATCATGTCCCCATTTTTAGCAGTTTTTCAGGTTACTCTCCCACCTCTTTGTCTATTTTCAACGCTTTTAATTCTTAAGCTTGTGTATCTACCTTTTCCTCTGTCTTCTCTTCGAGGCTTTCCCCCCACAATGGGATGTTTTGCAGTGACTAGTCTGCTTTCATCCATTATGAATGCTGTGTTTTAGGAGGATGATCTGCACAGAATGATATAAATATCTCCTTTTCGTTCCCAGCAGGATGGGAGAGGCAGCACAAGACAGGCAGCTGTGCAGTGTTAGCACTGTAGCTTTATAATTTGAAATGAAATTCAAAGTTAAATAAAGCAACGCAAATGCGCGATGAGCACAAACAAAGCTGTCTAATAATTCATGATGTGTGGCAAATTTCTTGACCCCCTCCACTTCTGAGATGGCTAGATAAATTTGCAGTCAGAATTAAAGAAATCGCTGCACTATATCTCCATCTGCATTAAAATAACTTCAAAATATCACTGCTCCAAAGTGATCGGTTTGACAGTTGATGCACTGTGGTGAAATTTTGTGATTCTGAGAGAATTTTTGCTCTTTGTGTCCTCTGTTACAGGATGAAACACAGCAGGGGCCTGTATGTTAGCATACAAAACCAGCATGAAGAAAAGTTTGACAGATGTGTGTGTGTGTGTGTGTGTGTCTGTGTGTGTGTGTGTGTGTGATGGTCAATTGAGAGAGAGAGAGAAAGACAGCTCCCACTGTGTCCAGATCCATTGCTCTATTAGTCTGGTGCTGTGGAGGAAGCCACATGACTGTTTAAAGAATATACACAGACATACACACACACATATAAACAGCACCAATTACGACTGGCATAAAGGATTGGAGAGGCTACGAGGGATATGATGTGCAAGGAGTGAATAAATTCATAACTCAAAGAATGTGGTTTTTGATTTTCAGAATCATGTGCTCTTAATTTACTGTTTCATAACCTTTGGTGTAACACTCTGGAGACGATCTACATGAAGAAAGCCGTGTGCTGTTATGACGCCTATGGAACACTGCCAACCAGGAGCAAATCAGTTATGCTCAAGGCACATAGAAATAATTCATCGCAGTACTCTGAAAGCAGTTGAGGCATGGCTGCAACACAGAATAGATTTCCTGTGCAGAGTGCTGGCTTGTATCATTTCTGCTTGAATTTAAAGATCTAAAAACTAGAATGGTGTTTCGGTGGTTATTGGGACGTATTGGCAAGCGTCCTTTGTCCCCATTTGACTGTATGTCAATTTTACAAAAGCGTGACTTTGTAGGAGATTCTACAAGGAAACAACCTTAACACTGACTGATAGTAATGCAAGGCCAAACCCTGCATAAATGCAGGTTTTCTTGATTGAAATCAGATGACTAAGATTCCATTTCATCTTTCATTTGTTTTTATTTCCAGAAGTTGCTTTTTGTGCTCTTCTCTTCACAGCCTCTCACACCTCTCCTCTCTTTTTACAGGTGCCCACTGTGGAGCCCACTGGCCGTTGTTGTAACTTTTTGCCTGTTTGACACACCAAGAGGAAGGCTAAATGCACCCGAGTGATTCTGGAGAACCAGAGAAGAGAGGCAAGCTTCCCACCTTTGTTCTCGCCTTATGAGAGCTGCTCTCTGTGGACTCCATCTCAGAACACTCTGTACTGTTTAGTTACTGCATGTATCCACAACTCTCAGGTGCAGGAAAAGTGAGTGAAACACAAAGAGGAAAGAAGAAAGGGTGAGAGATAAAGAGAGCCCAGCTGCATAATTAGTATTACTGAGTTTGCTGCAGAGCTAGAAACCATGAGAAGAGACTTCTGAAGACAACTGTGCTCTGAAAAATATTGCAGCTAAACCTTCAAGACATTTTTATGTGTGTGTGGGTATATGTGTGCTCACCTCTTTCATTTTCAAAGGACTTGAATTTGTATTTGGATGCGGATTTAGCCCTTCATTATGACTCTGCAAAGAGGCTTTGAGAGAGCATGGATTGGCTGCCACAAAGGTGTCTGCTGCTGGGTGTTGCTGCTGGCATGTTTTGTCTTGCTCGCCTTGGCTGCCAAACCGAAAATGCCGGGCCATACACACCTGAACTCAATACGCATTGATGGTGACATATCTCTTGGTGGGCTGTTTCCCGTGCATGCAAGGGGCAATGATGGCAAAGCTTGTGGAGAGCTGAAGAAGGAGAAAGGGATCCACAGGCTGGAGGCCATGTTATTTGCCCTGGATCGTATCAATAATGACAATGAGCTGCTGCCTAATATCACTCTTGGGGCACGCATCCTAGACACCTGCTCCCGGGACACCCATGCTCTGGAACAGTCACTGACATTTGTTCAGGCATTGATTGAGAAAGACTCAACTGATGTCAAGTGTCTCAGCGGAGGGCCGCCCATCATCACTAAGCCTGAGAGAGTGGTGGGAGTAATTGGTGCATCTGCCAGCTCCGTGTCAATCATGGTAGCTAACATTTTGCGTCTCTTCAAGGTCAGTTTCCTCTTCAGAGTATACTTCCTATGTTGCTTTTTTCCTGCTTTTCCCATCATGTCTGCAAAGTGTGGTTTTTGCATAGGATACTCCAAAACACATCCTGTGCAGCATAATTTAGCCAAAAAAAGGCCACGCTGCAAGTGCGCTAAAGAAAAGTAAACACAACCTGCCCTAGTTCATGTTCCTCCTGCTTTCCTTTTTTTCTTTTCTTCACAGGTCTGAATTAGTTTCAAACATTTTTCCCACTGTCCAGAAAACTAGGCGCTAATCATTACACCATAATTCTGCTCGCTAATGACATTAATTTGCCAGGAGTCCTCAGTCAGCCGTCTTCTAATTAATTCAGGGAAGCCATGCATGGCACCACGAGCTACTTATTGGACATAGTGTGTAAAATGAGCTTGCAAAATGTTCAAAACATAAACAATATTTGAGGAGATTTATATTATGCTTATTGTTGCCAAACAAAAAAGCAGGTGACATCTGAGCTAATGAGCATAAGAATTATGTCAAAACAGACGGTCTTTGTTTTAGACTTGGCAACAATGAGAAAACAGTGACTATGTGTTGATAGCTTTTGGTCTATGAGTGAGGATGTTATTCATGTTTTCACCAACAATTTGCAAGTCAGTTTCTATGACTATCTGTCTGTAGATTAAGCACATAGTATATACTACTTTCCCTCCTCCTTATTTGTTAAGCTTTTAGAGCCTACTGAGGAGCAGAAAAAATGTTAGTGATTCTGCTGGTATTCAAATTAGAAATAATAGACTTTTATAATAGATTTACACATCTTTTAAAAGAAGATCAGGTCAGTATCTCCTGCTCTCACATTGATTTAACAATTTTTCTTTTTAGCAGCATGCCGCTACGGTCAACTAACTGCTCAACAGAAAGAGCAAAGAGCTACATGGTACAATATTCCATCCCAAAAAAAAGCATGATTGGTATGTCACAGGTTGGCAATTCCACATTTTTGTTACTTTTTTTTTCTTTCTTTTTTTCTAAAAGCACTGGAGTGACTTCTTATTAGTCTTTCTCTAGTGTTGTGCTAAAACTTGTCATAAAACTTTTGCCATTTTGGGAATACACAGTCTAATTATTGTACCCACTGAGCAAAGAGGAAGTTGGTGACATAACCCACACAGGAACTTGTGTTCCAGCAGCACACCAGAAGAAAGCAGTCAACACATCTTGGTGAGTAACGCTACCCCAACAGCCTTTGACGTATGTCAGCATACGTTCAGCCTGTACGGGACTCCGTTTTGTAGACACTGGGACAATAGGAGATGCTACCACAGCAGTCCTCATCATCCTTTCTGCTCGAGCAAAATCATCTTCTTATCAGAGAGCACAAACGTACAGTATAAAGAAACAAGAACTGAGTTATGCACCTTTGTCTTCATGCAGAGGGCAAGATGGCAAACAGAAAGAGACCAGACACAGTTCTCAGGACACTGCTAAGCCATGTATCCAGGGAAGCCAAAAAACCTCAAATGACTGCTGTACCTCATGCTGTTCTACAGCTCTCCAATACCAAATTTTCCACCAAACAAGGCTGCCAGGGCTCCTTGTGGAGGGCACATGAATTGCCAGAGGAAGCCCTGTCCACTCACAGGCTTGTGAGACATCTTCACACAGCTAATTGGCGAGTTTGTGTTTGGGCAGGAGTTTGCCAGCGAGATGCTGTGTGTTCCAAATTGCATGCCAAATCCTGTTGTGGGAATAAATTATTTTGCTTTTTCTTTTTTTTCCCTCCTCTAAAGGCTATGGAGCTGCACCATCCTAAACTCAGTGTTCTTGGGCAAAGAATGAGTTTTCTGTGAGTGTAGTACAACTCAGATTTTCAATAGGCTTTAGATGGAACGGGGTAGACAAATTATTTACCCTAGAGGCTCAAGCCAGAATAAGCAGCAATCCTTTTTGACGGACAAAGGCCTTAAAGGTATCTGCCCACTGGGCTTGAACAGCCTCTTTGACAGGGCCTTGAGAATGACTTGGCAAATCCCACTAAGGGGCAGAGGAGGATGCTTCTGGATGCTGCCACTGCAGTTCAAGCAGCAAGAGATGGCTGCTTAAAACTACCTTTTTACAGACCACTCATTGCAAAAGATAGCCAGCACATACACTTCGATATCTGGGGGGAAAAACAAACAGGTCTCTAGCAGAGGCTGCAGGAAACAGTGTTGAACTTATTGCAGACTTTGTATGTTAATGTAAAAGTTATCTTGAAATAATGAGACAAGCACTGACTGGCCTATCCCACTTCCAGGTAAGCTCCTGGAATCTCCAGTCTGTTCTTGACAAGGTACATGTATTGTGAGGTAGAGGGAGCAGCATTTACCTGATAGTGTTATGTATATCACAATACTGTTGCTGAATTACCATGACCTATTCCAGTGTAGCTCTCTGCACTGACAGTGGAACCAAATGGGAAGACAGAAAGCTTTTAGATAATGGAATACACGTGAAGGCATCAGGCTTCAATAGCCATCAGCTGGCAGGAAAAAAAAACCCACAAGGTGTTTTATCTCTACATTTCCTGGTTTATTTTTAAAAACAGCAACATGGTATGACAGTATGCTCAGGGAAACAAACATGGAAAGCAAACAGGTTGATCATAGTGCTGCTACTTCATAGAATACAGACTTTGGATCATCTCTAATATGTTACAGGCAGAGTGACCTTTTTTTTCATACAGCTTAAATGTGAAAGATAGTTAAGCAGAATGAAAGACTGTCCGGAAAAACAGGAACTTCAGAGTGTGACTGAATTAAAAAAAATTGTATATATAAAATGCACCACAGGTAAATAAGGCCTCCCCTTGGCTTGTGTTTCTCTCTCTTTTTGATGATGCTTTTCCTCCCACCAAATGCTTTACAGCAACTACAAATAAATAAGAAAAGCGATTCTCAATAATAATAGCAATGCTTCTTAAAACTTTTTTATAATATATATTTCCGTCAGTAGTATTTTAAATAAATATTGTGGAGAACTGGCGAGCCTTAAAAGCCTTTAATCAACTTATCTTCTATTTTGCACTTGACAGGCGGAACAATTTCTCATGAATCACACAGACAGAGAAAAAGAAAGCCATGGAAATGTGATTTGCGGGGGGCCCAGAAGTGGCCCCAGGTGAGAAGAATAACACAGGGTTTAATATTACACCGCGCTAGGTCACGAAATATTTTTTTGCGTATCTACTCATATTTCAATGAACGTATTGCATCGTATGCATATCATACCTTGATGTATCCTTTTTGGATTCAATCTTGGTTCGAATGCATTAAATTTAAAGAAAATGTTGCTGTTTGATTTACTTTAGCTCCATCACATCCACCATCCTGTTATATGTCTGACTACCCTGCAGTAAATTCACTTGGTTGCTTTGTTTGCAGTGTTGTTCAGTGACTTATATTTTTATAAGTAAAGCAAGTTTTGAGTTCATTTGTTTACATTCTACTACAGGTATAAACAGTATTGAAATGGTGACCAAGGTCCAAGGTAATGTATTACTGTGGTAACAAAAAAAAAAGAAAGAACTCATAAAATGTTAATTTTCTTACAGTGCAAGTGGAAAACAAACCTTTAGTGACTCATTCCCTGGAATTTGTCCAACGGCATTGTGGGAGATGCAGGTATGAATGAAGTCAGGCAGATGTAGATGACTCAGGCTGAGGGATAGTGGATATAGTTGGAAAAAAAACCACTTGCAGAAGTGTGGATTTTTATATACAAGAATGTTAGGATGTTATAGGCTGATTATTCGTTTTAAAAACTTGCCACTATAAAATTTCACTGTGGCTCTTTTGAACAACCATTTGTGTTTTTTACACTGTGAAAAATCGGGGTGTAAAAGTTATTAAGACCCATCAGAAGCCATTTTTATTCTTGCCTTAAGGATATTGACTAATGTTTTACTTTCTCACAGCATTGCTAGTCACATTCTGGCAGTTTTCTCCATCATTAACGTCACGTAAAAATATAAGTGGGCCTTCTTTGAGCAGCAAATAAGGTTCCACATCACCATTTCTGCTGATTTCAGACTCTGGGTGTTGCTTCTTTCAGCCGTTCGGTCTACTTCTTTTAAGTTCAACTGAGCCGTTGAAGCTAAACGATGATGCAGATGAGTCTCTTTGACATCGAGTACAGTGTGTACACTGGTGTATGTCCTATCATGTCAGTAGCTACCGTTGGCTTTATGTGCAAAGCGTGTTATTTCATCCAGTTTTCCTGATGATTTGATTGACAGAACACACAAATGAAAGAATGCAAACTCAACATATTGGAACCGGTGCTGCTCGCCACCTTCATCCTTGCAATTGTTTTTCAGCTCCTTACTTATGGGTTTTTCCTTATCCTCCTTAGTGGAGGAGTGGCTGAGGGTGAAGTGTTTGCTCAGCACTTCAGAGCAGCCAGGATTCCGTCCCCATGGTGTTCCATGAATATTTTACTATATTGTTATGTAATTTACGCCCAGGGATTGGGGTTGAAAGCTCTCTCTATTCATTCCCTCATCACTGGGTCTAGCTCTTGGTCTGTTTTCATCAGTTGGGTCTTTATACTACCATATAAGCAGGAGCAAAGTGCACCAGCACTTGAAGTAATTAGTGGTTGGTTGCTTATGATACTCAAGACAGACTGAATATAATGAAAGCCCCAGGCTTTTGATTGTATCTCACTGAAAACAGCTCCACTGACTGGCTTGAAGGATATTGTTGCTGCAGTCAGAAACTGCAGGAGCATGCACCTTGTTTCAGGTATGGAAGCTGACTTGCTGAGACAATCATAAGCTTTTCGACAAAGAGGGGGAAGCTTGGGCAGCTCCCGCACAGCAGCTCTCTAAATTAGGTACAAGCAAGCACAGTCTGTGTGGAGTACTTTCCTCAGTGGAGATGTGAGTTTGGAACTGTGGAAACAGATGGTAGGAAGAAAGCAGAGGCGTTAGGTGAAAGAAGGAGGTTATCTTCAGACAGGTGACAAATGAAAGGAAAAACCTTAATCCTTGACCCTTTCAGCGAGGGAATCTGGTGACTGTTATTCTGTGTGGGGCTTTTTCCATGAATGATTTAAATTACAACAAATTATTGTAAACTGATAAGTTATTCTTTGAGTTATTAGGAAATATCATGATGAGAAAGGTCTTTTCATTATAACTGCCCCCGTCCATAGGGCACCAGGTGCCACTAGCTAGTTTACAGAGTATGAAGCCTACGACTCATATGGACGAGTTTCTTCAGCACCACTCTCCACCACCATTACCAAAACATCAAATGAGGGACTGTCTTTTGGAACGATAGTGGTCTGTTCTTTGAGCAGAGTTCAGCAGACATACTTGAAAAATCAATGCCAAAGCAAACTCAAGCTGCCACTAAAATACTTTCTGTTGGTTTTTCCTTTAATTTGTCATCCTTTTGCAGTTGCCGGTTGTGCTGCCTGTGAAGCAAAGACCTTGCATCCGCCTCGCTCCTCCCTCATTAGAGGCAGAGGCCCTCAGGCACAGTGCCTTACTCCCCCTCAGCATTTCACTGTGTTGAGACAGGGTTCTTATTTGGATTACCCAGTCAGCCTACAGTGACGATAGGCTGAAAGCTTTAAAGGCTCTCAAAAATATGCACACATATGCTTTTTACTTCCTCTTGTTAATGGCCCATCTACTCTTCATCACTATCAGACCTGAATAAAAATGGAGTGCCATTAAAACAATAGGTATTGTATGTTAATAGTCTTTTAATCATTTATAATAAGACTAGTTGTAAGTCAAAATAATTTTTTGAACACAGTTATGCACATATAATTGCACACACTATAAAGGAAAAGGACTGGAGCACATTAATTAATTTACCACTTACCATTACCACTGTGTCTTCATCAGCCACATAGAGCAAGACTTAGCAAACAAATTTCTGTCATCCATGCCTGCGGTGCAAGTTCAAGATAGCCAGGCTTTCTTTCTGTTAGCTAGCTTGATAAAACCTAAAGACCCATTCAAAGATAAAGGGCATCACAACATAAAAAAAGAGCGTTTTATGCATCATTTGACTCTTCTTCTGCCCAAAACCTCAGTGCTGTCTCCTTCCGTCAGAGACATTTTTAGGAACAATATGAAAAATATAACATTAAACTTAAACAATGTTGCCACAAATATAACAAAAGACTAATGCTACAGAAAATTGTTAATAATGTGAACGTATGATTATAACAAATGCACTGGGGTGAAGAAACAAAATCCTCTGGCCTAATAGAGGAGATGTGTATTTTGCTGCAAGCTCAAAGTTAAACTACTTACATATTGATTGAATAAATATTCTTGGAAACAAATAGACAACAAATAACTGATCAGTTTTTGATAAATACTGATTCTGGTAATCAGAATTCTGACAAATCTCTTATGTGCATTTCCATCAGTGTAAAAAAGATCAAGCGTAAGATTTTGTGCACCACCGATTGTATGCAACACGTACAGTTTGTGCTGCTGTAACTTTCCACCTTGTAATCATTTGGTGGTGTTAGTAAGATACAGCTCAACAGATTGCATATATAAAACATATTCCTTCAGCAAATAATTGATATTACACTTTAAGCATACTGTAAATAAAGGCTTCAGTGAAGACTTTCAGATTATCTTCAAATGGAACAAGGTTACGTGTTCAGCCTTAGTTACTATGGTGATCTAGCTAGGTAAAAGGAGATCCACCTTTGTGATGCTGAAAACTTACAGTTCAACAGCTTGATATCCCATTAATCTTTTTTTTATAGTACACCCTTCTGGTGTATAATTGTCATTGCATAACTGGAATATGAATCTACTGATAATGAATCCAAAGGAGACAGTAATGTCAAAACATTAGCCTATTTGAATCAGTAAAGGCTGTAAATGAATCAGTGTATTCCACACTCTTTTGTATTTTGACAGTTTGCCTAAAAGCTGCAAAGCTGCATATCTGTTGGAAGATGTGCAGAGAACCTTGGTTTTATTGAACATATTTGGCTTTTTAGTTGGAATCTGCTTTTTCAGCTTTATTTCTTGGGAGGTGGAGAGAGTTTGTCTGCATGTACAGTGTGTGTGTGTGGGGTGGGGGGTGGTGGTGTTAGGTTTTATTATTGCATGGGAGCAGTTATCGTCAATGTAACTAAATACAAGTTCTCACTGGGGCAGTCCCTGCAAGTCACTTTTAAACATACCTGGGTGTATACCAGTGACAAGAGATTAAGGGAGGCTGAGCATTTAGGCCTGTGACTCACCAAAAGCTGCCCTGACAGAAACTAGTGTCCGCCATATTTGTTTGTCTGTCACGAGCAGTCGAACACAAAGAGCTCCCACTCTTAGCAAAGTAAACGATTCATTCTGGTCATAATTTTCCCTTTTATCAGGTATATAGAATTGAAAAGAATCAAGAAAAGCTTAGGGTAAACCAACAACTGAAGAGGTCCATTGACAGCCACCTGCCCTGAGGTCATGTATATATTTCTAACAAACTGTATATATTTATAACAGAAAATAAAGCTAATTATGAGGATCAATATTATAATTGTACAATGATATAATCATAACCCTGTATCCCATAGACAGTCGGCTACTACTGCTACTGTTTGTTTATGCAAAAGTTTCTGTACACACTTTAACATTTTAATAATATCAACTCATTTAAATAAATAAGGAATATAAAAGGATATGTGAAAATGAAATATATTTTACGTTTTTACCCCAGAGTCCATCAACCACTGTTGTTGCATCACTGTTGACCTCATGATGCCAACTGTGGAGCGTCCATAACCATTCACTCTGTAAAACGTTGTGAAAGGAGTCTGATACGGGTCAGTGTGTCAGTGAAGCTCACTTCTGTCTGATGACAGTGAATCTGAGGTGAGTTACTGAGGATTTCCAGGACTTCTCCGTCAGTATTCGCTTCTGTTTGCACACTTGGCTACTTCAATGACCTATCACAGCACTGGAATGTTTCTGTTCCTGAGATTCCGGTCCTTGAAAAGGTTGGATGCAGGGACAACTTAAAGGTTGTCTACAGGTCACTAATTCCTGTCTTTAAGTCACTGTACTCTGTACAGTCAGCACGTACGTATGTGTAATGTGTATATGTGTGGGTTAAACTATGTAGGCTGTTAATGATTTGATGGACATGGTCTCTCTTTTATGATGTGAATGATTTAATGACCTTAGTTATTGTTTGAGATCCAGCAACTCAAAATAATAATAGTGGTGTGGTTACATGTGACACTTTGACTTGTTAGCGCTTTATTTGATGAACAGCCTCAGGTGTGCCTTGTCAAATTCCCAGAGGCTCAACTTCCCAGAACTAGGTGGCAATTAGGGCGAGAAGGCTGTGAACAGGAGAAATCATTCTGACTAAACTCACTCTCATTTGGCTCCAAGTGTAATTTGATGCTCACTAAACTATATTAGTTCATTCATGCAGTTGTTTTTCCTCAAAATCTACCCATCCATATTCAACAAATCTCATGTTCAGAATCCCATGCATCCAGAAACTGCAACCAACACAAAAAACAGGAACGTGAATTGCCTTAAAAACACTCAGCGAGCAACGTTTTTGAACGTGTTCACAGACCCGCAAATCAAATCTGTGAAGCTGTCGTTCTTGACCCCAGATTGCAGATGTCCTCCATCTACCGCGCTCCAGCAACAGAGGAGTAGCTCCTTTAGTTCAGGATTAGTTCCGACTCAACTCACTTTGCCCACCCAAGCCCAAGCGGTCAATCCCCAGGACAGTCGTGAATGAAGGCTGCCTACAAGCTCGTCTTTTATTCTTGGCGGTATTTTATCCTCTTCCTCCTGCTGTTTGCAAATCCCTCTGCAGGAAATGCGAACCACCGCTGGTAATCGCCGAGCACAGTGACAAAAAGCTACTGTGTGGCTGTCTGTTCTTGTGCATTTATTTTTGTGATATGTTAGGTTTCAGTCAAATTAATTACTGGCCTTTAATTAGTGTGCACTAGCAGGCCTACTGAAGAAATAACTGCAGGAGGGGGGAAAAAAAAGCCTTTTCTTTTTTAAATGAATAATTTCATTCTGCTGAGCACAGCTGAATAAAAATCTAGAAGCAAACACTGACAATGAAGAGTGCAGTATAAATACCAGCAGGGTCTGCTCCATGTTCTCTGTGTTCGAGCTGTCACCATACCGTAGTGGCTGCAAAATCCCAATTTCTAACATTTTAATGCGTCTGTTCCCGGCTCTGACTTTTCAGTGAAAGTTTACGAAACCTCACATCTTCACACAGAGCACCACAAATAGAGCACAGCCATCAAATGGTTTTCTTGAAAAGAGCGTGGGATAAAAGGCTTGGAGCTGTCTCACCTGCATAATCTCACCATCAGCCCACCAATCCATCACTGTCCTGCTGTGTGAGGCAGCACTGCTTAAAATTTACTCAGACTTTAACAAAGGTTTAAAGCTACAAAGATGAGAAAACAGAAAATCTTAAGTAAGTCAAGCAGCTTTAAATGAAGAGTAATCAATAGCACGACGACAGCTTCCTTATTGATTGTGGGAGAGTGAGTTTTTTAAATTATTTTATTTTGAGGAGGCAAAGTGACAGTGTCAGCTGCTGAGATATGACTGAAGGGAGAGATAAGTTATTTATTCATTTCAGCACAGCAGCTTCCGCAGACTAATAAATATAAAACATATGAGCAAGGAAAGGTCAATATAATAAAAATTTCATAGAGCCACTGTAAAGTTGCCTGTGATCTTAAAGGAATTGTTCTGTCAGCCTAATGCCAGGCGATATCCTTAGCCTACCCTGCAGCTGGGATGGAAAGAAAAAGTTTGGCCGCCTTCAGGCTAAGCAGCTTGGACATCGTCCAGCCTTCTAGCACATGAGACAACATGGAGCCTCCCGTGAGTCACTGCTGTGTCACACTAAAGGACTCGCTTTCTGGTCAGGGGCAGTTGGGATTTACCATGAAAAGAGAATACTCAAGCTATAATTGTGAAATAAATAGGACTAGGGAAAGTTGTGATTCTGTTTTGTGTCAAGCGCTGTCATATTGAAGTGACAGCCAATGTGAATGTTACAGTTTTCATGACCCAAATGAAAAGAAATTGTAATTTTTTTCAGTGTGAGATACAAAAAGGTTTTTTTCTTTTCCTTTTATTCCTTTTCAGCTAAAGTAGTCCCTACTCAAAAGTAGTCTATACTTTTGCTGCAGCATTTCAGAGCTTTTGGGACAGCCTGATAATAATGAATTACAATAGTCCAGCCTAGAAGAAATAAATGCATGAATTAGCTTTTTAGCATCACGCTCAGACAGGATGTTTCTAATTTTAGAAATATTGCGCAAATGCAAAAAAGCAGTCCTACATTTTTTTGCTTAACATGTGCACTGAGGGATGTATCCTGGTCCCAATGCCCTGGGGGACTTTCTGGTTTTTAAGTGGGCCGCATCACTCTTGATTTTGGGAATGGCTGCTCTATGGGAATGTTGGTTACATGAAAACCATATTGAGGCTCTCGATGCTCATGTTGTGGGTGTGTTGGCCAGGTGACAATATGGTTTTCTGGAGAAACCTCCTCCCATTTGTTAGGATGTTGCTGTCATGCATAATGAGACCTCTGATGTGACTGGCTTAGCATGAACCACACCCTGTGCCAGCCCTTTGTAATACTGCGCTGCTATGAATAAATAAACCAGAATACCAGGTGCCTTAGGAGACACCACCAGAGTCTGAGTGTAATAATCATGTACTGTTTGTAATAATGGATATTAAGTTTTATGTATTAATTATAATCCATCAAACAACCGCCATATTTGTTATGAGAAAATAGCAAATGTGCGTAAGAGCCTGGTTGCCCTAAAAGCTGTGCACTGGACATGTCTTCCTTTTAGTGATGTGCAATTGGAGTTAATTAGAAGGCCATGCATGTTTTCCTTAAAAAGATAAACCCAGTACGATGGCTCCTGTGTGGAGCTGACATGTTATAGCAATGCTTTTGCATTTTTTTTTCTTTTACAAGAGCTCAAGTTTATCTCACCATGCTAGGTTTCATGATGGCAGCCACAGTGGTTTACAGTCTATCCTGACTTAGACCACACACACATGCGCACACGCTTAAAAAAAACACTTTAACTCAAAAGTTTGCAAAGTCTGAACTTGTATTTATCAGAGTATCTCATAAAGTATATGAGCCCCAATAAGAACAGTACTCATATTGTGAATTTCTACAATAAACTCCATTATTTAAATGTACCCCCCTGAAAAGGATAAGTGGGATGGATGGATGGATGGATAGGATGGGATGGGATGGAAATTTACTCAGTGCATGCTCCAGAGACTTTTTTAAAAGCTGTGGGCCAGTGTGATCAGTCTGGAATTGATTAGCTCCAGAATCTTTGCTATGGGAAAGAGAGGCTGTTTTTTCAGATCCATGCCAACATAAGCAATTAAGAGTTGTTTTGCTGACAAAATACTGATAGATGCAAACTGAGCAGACACAGAACAGCATGAGTTAGATGTTTTTAGTAACTGTGACAGCTGATATTTATTTATGCTAACAGGCAAAAATGGGAGAAAGATAAATGATTAAAGTATTGGGAAAAATATACTGGCAGTACGCTACTCATCTGTTCAGCTCTTTAAAGCTGCTTAAAAACAGTTTTACTCCTTGGTCTTGATTTTTAA
>VOQJ01017948.1:32198-49165 GCA_015052665.1 Apistogramma diplotaenia | reverse complement strand
TGGTCTTGATTTTTAAAGCTGTAGCATGCATGTCTAATGTTCTTACACCAGATGGTCCCACTAGTCTTATGAATTTGATTGTTTTTCTTCTACTGTGATACCGTCAAGCATCACCAAAGGTGGATCACTGTCTTCCAGGAAAAGATGTTTTATTTACATGATTTTACAGTGACTTCCGTTTTATGAAATAAGCCGATATCTAAAATTAGTATACAAAGTGGCTGTAAATATAGAGACCGAATACAGAAGCCAAAGATGCATGCTCTCCAAATATTTACACACATTCCCATTACCAGCTGGCACATGAGGATCAATTCTCATTTACAGGCTAATTATTGTCTCAAGAGCTTCCTCACTCAGTAAAAACACAATAAATCCTTTCAGACTAGCTGTCTGTTTGTCACCATCATCACTTTGTTTCCTTAACCTTCAATCGTTGTATCAAGATTTGATAGCCTTCCATTACAAACAGGCACCTGGGTATTGACCCGCTGTTGTCATGCTGGTGTGACAGCATGTCTCATTTACTGATATATTTGTCTTTTCTTTCGTTGGATAAAAGCTGGTTGAAAAAAAAGTGCCGTCTTTGAATTCTAAGGTTTTCCCACATCAGGACAACACACAATAATAAAAACAAGTCCAGTCCTCACCTCACCACCAACTATGAAACATAACATTTTACACCAGGTCATTATTTACTTAACAAAAACTCAGCCTAAATACATAAGCAGTGTACATAAAACTACCGGTAAATACACCCTTACTGTTTCCATAAAAATTACAAGGATAAGTATTTAAGTCTTTAGTTTTTCACACACACAAACATTTCGCTGTTCATTTGTTCCTTTACATGAAATGGTAATCTTAAACTTACACCCTAGTTTTAAGTCCAATGTTTTTAATTGTGTAACCAATATTTTCAGTATAAATAAACCTTTAATAATGACAAACATTATCCTCTGAGGCCAATTTCCTAACCCTTTATTATGAAGTATTTTTTCAATAAACATTTATTCTGTTGCACTGTGGATGATTAGATCTCAAAAATTCTTTATTGTCTTGTTATTTAAACTTCTTACATAATCTATAACCTGCTTATGACATCAGTAGACTCTTCCCATATAGGATTGTTTCTTCACTTCTGAGAGGAACGCTAATAAGAATATTAATATGAAGAAAGAACAGTCATCTCTTATGAGGTTGTGTATCCACAGATTCTTTATGATATATGGTTCTAAGAAACCAGTGTCTTTTCTTTCATGTTAAAGCACTGTTTTGTATCCCAAGGTGCTTTGTATTAGTCACTGCCTATCTGTCTCATATAATATCATTTGTTCCAGTTAAATATGCAGTTTGCCCTGTGATGCAAGATATCTTATAGGTCACTTTATCTTCTTTTTGCTACATTATAGATGGCAGCTTTGCACTCATGACTCACTGATGTATTTAAGTACTTTATGTGTGAATACATGACTATAATTCTATTGATAGTGACTAGCCGTGATGGCAAAGTCCCATATCCCTAGCAAATTAGACCTAAAATTTTATAAATAATATACAATTTTTACAGCATTTTACACTGGTGTCCATGGTGGTGTCAAATCTGATTCTGCAGTGTATTTGTTATTGATGCATGCCACAAAAAGCTAGTTAGATCTTTGAAAGCACCTTTCCAGTATATTGGTCTGGTGAATAAGTCCACTCTTAGATACCCACACATTACTTTGTTAATCTGCTGCCGCAGAGGCCTGGAGGCACCTGCATGGCAACCACCAATCACTAATGAAAAATGAGGGTTGAGTGGTTGCTTGTTGTCATAAGTGAAATTGGTTGCAAAGAAGTATATGCTGTTGCACCAAAAATCGTTGATTACCAGCTGATTGCTGTGGTTGGCAGAAATTTGCATGGACGATCCTGACTTGTCACCAAGCACTCGCCAACTACTTGCTAAGCAGTAGTGAAGCTGCGAAGAGTGTGACGCCAATGGAAATGGTTACCATTCACCTTTTCAAATGTATTGTTTTCATAATTTTTATCTTGAAGATATATGCGGTTTTTCAAGTTTCACTTCTGCTCGGTGGTTAGTTAGCGAGCGTTTTCAGACAAGCGTGTCCTCCAAGCAAATTCCAGACGTTCCAGATTCTGGTCAGGACCAAAGCAATCACAAGGAGGTTGGTTTTTTTTTTGTTGTTGTTGAAGCATTCTCTTTGCGACCAGTTTCGCCAAGCAACAACAAGAAACATGCACCAGTCACCTGCCAACCGGTCAGGGAATATGCATTTTCCCCAGCTCCCAGAAGTAGTACTGAAATGAGTTAACTTCATTCTGAAACTGCATGTGTGTGTCCTTTCACTACTGTTTAATCTCTGAATATTCTGAGCAGAAAAATGCAATAAAGCATTTAAACCAGTTGCTTCCAATGTTGTTTTGCATTTTAATTTATATTTGAATAGTTTAATTTTTTAGACATGATGCTACTATAATAGGTCTGTGCCTTTCTAAACCACTTACATAAACCAACCTTGACTCTCTTATTTTAAAAGGGCAGTAAACAGCATTCCAGTGCTCCAGTTTCTGAAATGCATACAACTACTTCTGAATAATTTGTTGCTCTTTCACACTTTTGTCTGGCTAGCTGGTGGGATTTGCCACTTGAACATAAACAATTAACAGTGTTTTTCAGTTATACTTATATAACTATGGGGTAAGCCAGCCGTTGAGTCATACAATGATTTTCTTTCTTTTTTTGATATAGGTATATATTTCATACATACACAACTCTTTTCATAGTTAGAATGTATTATTACAGCTGTTGCTTTGTTTGATGCATCCAAATTGTATTTAAGTGTTTTCAGATTGAGTTTTTGCTATTCCTGCCTATCTACACATAATGCTTCCAGGTTACACAGATTTGACTGCAGAGGCTCTGGGGCCATTGTGAAGGATGCTGCAGCTACACAACTCAAACTACTTTTAGTGCCTTCATATACCTTGATATCATCTGAGGGTAGAGATCTCTACACCCCTGAGCACCTCAATAAAACTCAAGACATAAACTGAGGCACGAGCCGTGGCCTCTGTTATGAGCCACTGGAAGCTCACAACAGTGCTGATTTGTAGTAGATGAAATGTCAACAGAGCGGCAGTTTAATCCCATTAACAAAGTCACTTTCCTTATTTTGTCATACATGCCTTTCTAAATGTGGAAGAGGATTTACAACTCTTAATAATATAACCTGGTGTCTTTCATTTGACCCTGGATTTACAGTATTACATGTCTCAATGACACTGCAAAGTCAAGAGTACAGATGGTAAATCCACAAGATCCCATTGACCCCTGCTGGAGCATGACCATTATTTAAAACCTGAAGAGTATTGACATGGAGATGAATATAGTGGGCGGATGGACTTGTTCCAAAGTCATCCAGTGATATTGTGCCATTAGATGATAGTGCAATTTGTGTGACAGAAATCAATATGTGTGAATGAGCATTACAAATTAAGCTCTCTATTAATTCTGGCATTGATACGTGTAGAATACCAATGTCGTTCATATAAATTGTGTGAAACAATCTGATATGTTCCTTAGAAGAACGACGGACACACTTAGTATTTATTCCTTGTGTTTTTTTTCACCCCTTAAAACCTTCAACACAAATAGTCTGTCAGACCATGTTTTTAGATTCATACATGTAGTATCATTGTGTGGAATACTTCAACTCACTATACATCAATAGAACCTTCAGAACCCTGATTGTTATTATACATAAAGGTAATCCATAATAACTACGTAAGGTAGCTAAAAAGTGCTCAAACCCACAAATAAATTCTGTTTTCTGTATCTACATACTAAGCTAGCTACAGAAATGCCAACGCTGTACATGCTAATGCACATGATAAAACACATAGAGTATGTTTTGTTGTTAGGGCTTGCGTGGGACATAGTAAATGCATGATAAATCCTCTGGTTTTATATGCAAAAAATTTTTTTGCTCTATCTTATGTGGTTGCAATTCTACGGGCATTTAACAGCAGCTACTGTAGCAGCTGGGGGCATCGGCGCCCCGTCAGTCTCAAGAGGTTACAAAAGAGCCCTTTAAAAAATATATAAAAAAATAAATAGAAGCTCACATATAGACTTTTAGTGAATGCAACACATATAAAGAAAATTAAAGCCCTTTTCTTTAACACATTTCTTATAAATGAGAGTAATAGATCTTGTAGTATAACTAAAAATATCCCTCTTGATAAGCAATTAGGTAGCCAAGGGGGAAAAAGCTTTAGATAATTATATTAAATGAAAAAAAAGGTAGGTAATTATGCCCTATGTGAGTGTGAAACTTACTTTTACACAAACAGAAATTAATTTCCGTGGTGCTTAGATTCTTTTTTCAGATAAACCCTGAGAAAACTTTAGGTTTAATCGCTGTGTGCTTTCTTACGGTTGAGTCATAGGCTGAATGACGAGGATCACAGGGTTCGGATCTGTTATCTAATTTTGTTGGAAGCTGCAGATAAAAAAAGTAACAATATGATCCATTTAAGGAGATTATTTTAACAGCAAAGGCAGACTTTACATTAGAAAAGCTTACGTATCCAGCTGCTTACTCATCTTCAAACGAATCACCCATACAGAGAGTGACACTGTGTGCAAACCACCACTGTCGACTCGGTAAACTGCCTGTCTACTGTTCTGCTGTTAATCGACTAGTCAGAGCTAATGGACTTGTCAGATCCTGACACAGACACCTTAAGAGATTCTGAAGCTACAGCAGAGTCCTTTTTTTATTTTACCTCACTATTGTTTTTTTGTTTTTTTAAAGACAACTGTGGTCAAACTAAATTGTATTAACGTGTCTTCAGGAAAAATAATGGGAAAAGTCACATTTTCAGTTGTTATGGTAGATAGCAGACTCATTTTCTTTTGGAAATGCTCTTCCTGGTTAGCTGGTTCATTGCTGCATAATAAAATAAAACTCAACACTAAAATTATGGAAATTTGGTCGATTATTTATTTGTTGTAACAATGCTTCTTGACAATGAATCTTATACCGTTGTAAGGCCTGTTTATTTACCCATCAATGGTGCTACTTTTGTGAGGAAAATGCATTCGTGGGTTGAGCGGCAGAGTTGAGTGTGTGGATTGTGCCCATGAAAAGCTTGCAAAATTTTCTCTGCCAAATGCCAAACAGCTGATTTGTAAGTGCTGTGTCTATTGACTCTTTCATTGGACTGATGTCTGATGAAACAAGACCTGCTGGCAATTTAATAATTTATTCTTTTAACAAACAGGGGCCACAGTGTCATCTGGAAGAGCCATGCACAGCCATAACAGCCTGGCGCCTCCTCCTCATGCTGGTCAGCAGCTCGGTCGCACACTGCTGTGGGATGGCATCCCATTCTTCAGCCAACATTTGTTGCAAGTCAGTCCATGTGGTTGCGTTGGTCACTCTGGCACAAACAGCACGCCCAAGCTGATCTCACAAGTGTTCAGTGGCAGGTCCATGCCCTCCATTCTCAAATTCTGGAGATAGTCTCTGATAAAACCCGCTCTGTGAGGGTGAGCTTTGTCATTTTGGAGGATAGAGTTTGGCCCCAGACTGTGGAGATGTTGCCACTGGTTGCAGAATGTCATCTTGATATATCTCTGCATTGAGATTGCCTCCAGTGACGACATGCAAGATTGTCAACCTGGGGTACCAGAACCTCAAAACAAGAATCGGTAGCAGATGAAGCTGTTTGCCATTTGTGGAGAAGATTTGGCAAGTTTTTCATGGGCAGAACCCACATACTCAACGTATCTGGGGTGCTCACCCCACAAATGCCTTTAACAAACAAACATGGCACCATTTAAGGCCAAACAAACTGGCTTTCCAACAGTATAAGATTTATTGCCAAGAAGCCTTCCTACAGCAATGAAATAATCAACCAAACACAAATTTCCTTACTTTTTCGTTGCCAAGCTCACACGAAATCTACTCATCTTATAAGATTATTTACTTCTGTAAGTGGAAATAATTTGTTATGCTCTTTCTCACAAAACTATTTACTGCATTGAGCCCCATAAATGAAATGCACTGGCTACTATCTGTGTACTGTGTGCCACTGTTTCTAAAGCAAATGTGCTTGATATGGTTCAATATGAGCCTTTAAAAGGGAAGATGAGTTAAGACAATGTACATTATCTTTCGCGAAAATCAAAATCAAAGGTAATGAGGCCTTCAGCAGCCCACAAGTGTCTTTTTAAGTGCTGTGTCTGTCATTAAACACTTGCAGTGTATTAGGCAATCTGCTGGAAGCTTAACTAGCACAACTATTACTGAGTATTACTGAGTACCACACCGCTGCAACAAAACAAAGCTACCAGTCGGGAGATAACTGTGAACTGGAACAGTTTTGTTAAAATAATTAATTGCTTGTAACTTTAAAACAATTCTGCGGGAGTTTGTGGAGTTTTATGGCTTTCAGCAAATTTGCTTTGTTATAAATATTTTATGCTGCCATCAGTCTTTGTAAAAGCCACATCACGAGAATTACCCCCACGTTTCTTTTTATTTCCATTTGCAGGTCCTCAACTTCAAAGATCCGCCTTGGGTGAAAAGCCTGGTTTGCTTACACACGGAGAAGTTAGCTGTCTGTTGGCATCAATGTTAAAGTGCACACAGGAGTGACTAGATTGAAACACTCAGGCAGTCAGCCTGCACTGCTTACAGACATTAGCTAGGCACAGCTTGATTTTGAGCAGGAGAGACTGCAGGCACACTCACTCAACCTACTCTGTTGTCTCATAACTGCTGCACACTGCATGTGCTATCAGTGCTTTTCACTGCCCCACTTCTCTTTTCTGCAAGTTAAGCTGGAAAAAAAAAAGCGGTAATTAATTATTTAAAATCCAACTATTAGGGTTTGCAGGGGAGCGTCTGTCAAACATGTAAGTGTAGGTTGACCTTGGTTTAATTCATGCTAAAGAATCACAGTGTGACTTAATTGGGATTTTTATGGCATCTTCTGGCTCAGGTAACACGAGCTGAGTCAATGAGAGTGGGCCATCACCCACTTGTTTACATCAGTGTTTCAGCTGTTGAGACAAAGCTGCCAGCAAATTCTATTGAACAAGACTCTGTGGGATGGGTTCTAATTTGATTAAGTATGCAAATTAAATACAATTTGCATTACTTTTTGTGCAATTCAACACTTATTTGCTGACAATTAAAATGAAAACACGGGCGATGAGTCCATGCCAGACACCATAAACGCATAATGGTCATAATTCTCAAAGCATTTGAAACCATTAAGAGGTATATTTCCCCCCCTATTATATTATTTTCATAATCCAAATGCTTTGCTTCATTCATCACATCCCATTGCCAGATGAAAAGGTGTTCATTTGACATTAAAAATCTGGTCCATAAACTAGTTTAAATTAAAAGCATAGTTTCCTTCAGTGTACAGTAAAACAGTTTCACATACAGTAGTTTACCACAGAAAAATGTAACTCCATGAATACATAACTGGGAATAGGCACGTTGGAAAGCATAGTGTGGACATCTGTTCACAACTATCTGCTAACCACATTAGTTGTCATTGTTAAAAAAACAAAAAATGTCCAATCCATTTGCATAATTCCATATTTGCAATGATCGTGTCGATATTTCACTCTTTGCAACTGATGGTCTGACTAGACCTTTGATTCCACGTTAAACAGTGTCGACATCCGTCCGTCTACACTTCTGTTTTTGGCATTGTACTGCAACCAGTTTCTACCAGGGAGAGGACGTCGTGATTTCAATCATGTTTGTGGGGTAATTAAGTGGAACTAATCAGTTGCCTTCAAGTACTTAAGGGATTTTCAGAGCGGGCTCAATCCCATAATATTGAAAGAATAAACAAAACCTCCCCTTAGATTCTGCTTAGAGATGCCACGTTTGTTCTACATAGGTTTTAGTTGAGAAACTTGTCACCGGGCTATACTGCAAGTCTTTAATAAGCTTGCATAAAAGATTCAACTTTTTCTTCACCCCCAGCAGTCTTGTTCATTTGATTGGGGTCATTCAGTACACATTCAATGGGGTAAAGCTAAAGCACACAGATCAATAGTGAAGTCAGACGGTTTAAAAGCTGGCAGGATGAATGGAATCTTTGAGTGCTTTGAATTATTCAGTGGTCGGTGAATATGTCAGTCTCCTTTGCGCTGACAGGACTGTTTACATGGTTACATTAAAAAGAGCAAGGACCAAGATGTTAAATACCTGAACACGTTTTACTCAGAACTTTTCATCTGTTAGTAATGATACTGAAAAGACAAATACACCACGGAGTCTGTGTTAGGTGTTTTCCCATTTAGTTGCTTCCTGTTTTATTTTGATAGTCTTTTGTCTCTGGTGCTTTGTATTTGGTTTGACTGCCCTTGTCTCCTCGTCCCTGACAGAGGTTAGGGGTTAAAAAAGTACTGACATTCTGTACTTATGTAGAAGTACAAGTAATTTTGTTAAAAGCTACTCTGGTAAAAGTTGAACTACTGGTTCAACTTCTTTACTCAAGTAAAAGCAAAAATGTGCCTGCTGCTCTAAAATGTACTCAAAGTACATCTTTCTTACATCTTTCTTCATCTCTGCTCTTTCTTTTCTCTCAGCCGAGTCTTCCCCTCGTCCTTTGTTGTGTGCTCCATCTTGCTGTGTGTTCTCCTGGCTCTGCTTTCCTTGAGTTTCCAAAGCATATCCTGGTTGTTTGGATTCCTTCTTATCATTTGAATTTTGGACATTTTGAGTTTATTGGGCCAAAAAGCATTAAAGCTTGTTTTAAATTTATTTCTGTTTCACGAATCCTGCATTTGGATCCATCAGATTTTCTTCCGCCTTTCACTGGGTCCATAAAAATTAGTTCTCCACACAGCATTTTTATGACTCAACAATATTACAGTTTTCATATTGGTCAGTTTTTTTATTAAAGAAAAAAATTGGTTGAGTTTAGAAATAAGCTAACAGTACAACAGACAAACTAATCATTATCATATTGAAATAAAAACAAAAAAAAAGAGTCCAGGAAAATTTAATCCACCTAAAAATGTGGGAGGGTGGTGCTTGCTGCCCAAGCAGAGAATAGGAGAGCCTTGCCTCATGTAAAAAGGCCTGCGGCTAAACTGCATTCAGGTCAATTACAGCAATCAGTTCACACATTTTCCCCTCCTAATGACAAGAATAAGTAAGACACACAAACAAACAAAGAGATGGACCCAGAACTCATCAGCTGTTAAGTATTTAAAGTGGATGTTATTTAGCAAGGTTCTGCAGCCATGCATATTTATGCTTCACCTTGCAAAATTACATAGGAATAAATCCAGGTGTTACTTTATAGACAATCTGGGAACAAAGACAGGGCAGTTACAGAGTAATTTCCTGCAAAACTTATCACACACCAAGTTATAACCACAATTTATTATTATATTATTATAATCACTTATACTCAAATTAATGGCAATTGCAGATAAAATCCCAACATGAATTCAGGAATCACTGAGGAGGAGGAAAAGACGGGTAGTTTCAGGAAAAAAATTGTCTACCAGGTTGCCTATTGTCAGTCCTCGCAGTATGTTAGGGGGTCTGCGCCGCCCAAGGCTCCACGTGTCTGCATTAGAATGAGGCTGAGAATCTTATCGAGGTCATGACAGTGCAGCATAAAGCAAGGATTCTTGTCGACATGACAGATTTCTGCAAATGGCAGGAAAGGGATTCAGGAGCAGGCTGATTTTCCTGAGGTACTTTGGATTTTTAACAAATAAAGACTAAAATGAGCTATTATCAGGTCAGGTAGAATGTCAGGAGTGGTGTGAAATGTCAGGTCTGTGTTAAAAATGCGTAATGAAATGTGTAAACTGAAGCCATCTTGCCTGCTTTTAACTTGATGGTATGCTCTCTGCTCAACAACCCATGTGAGTGGTTGTATGCACTTTGACAACAGCATAACAATCAGTTAGTGCACAGAGGCACGTGGCTGAGCTGTGTGGAGAAAACTGTACATAATAGGTGAAAGAAGAAAAGGAGGGAAGAGGAAAAGATTGAGCAAAGAGAGGACATACTAAAATAATTGTGCAAGATTATAGATATGTTCAAAGTAAGGAACTTGGTTAAGGTGGAAAACACGCAAACCAAAAACGAAGCATGGTAGCTGTCATGGTCCTGGGCCTATTCAGTCCCTGTACAACTGCTGCCAGAGCTTGGTCTGCTTTGACAATAAGTAGGACTCTTTCTAGGTGGGCATTGAACCTTTGACCCTTTGTCACCCTTTGTTCTGTTTATAATTTTTGTAATCACATGTTCTTGTCTTGGCTTTTTGTGAATGATGTGGTTCAGTTGATCTCATCAAGCAATGACCTCCAACTCACACTGGGGTGGTTTGTGTCTCAGTGTGACGCGATAAAACTTAGCTCCTCAAAGTTAGAGACCATGGTCTTCAGCTGGAATGTCCACTTTGTGTCAGGAATGACTTGCATAACCAGAGGGATGATTTTAAGTCTCTCAGGGTCTTACTCGCGAGTGAGGGGAGAGTGGACAGACTGACTGGGGGCCGTGTCTGCAATGATGGCTGGTGTGATGTGGTAGAGAGCTGAACCCAAAAGCAAAGCTGTTGATTTACCAATCAGCATTCGTTCCCTCACCTATGGTCACGAGTTTTGGGTAGCGACTGAAATAATGAGATTGCAGGTACAGTGGAATAATGGGGTTCTTCTGAAGGTTGGCTGAGCTCAGCCTTAGAGATAGGTTGACGAGCTCAGCCATTTGAGAGGGGCTCTGAGTAAAGCCACTGCTCCTCCACAGCAAAAATAACCAGTTGATGCGGTTTGGGCATCTGACCAGGATGCCTCCCAGGAACCTCCTCCTCTCAAGGCATGTCCCACCGGGAGAAGGCTGCAGAGCTTCAGAGGCCCAGTGTGTTGGACATCCAGGTGAAAAATGGCAGGTGCAAAGGAAACTACTCCAAAAGTGGAGTTAAGATAAACTGATTTACCATACCAGCAGTTCACCTCTACGTCATGGTCTGCATGAGCTACTGTAACACAATACTTGATTTTGTGTGCAGTAGTAAAACTACATGCTACAGTATACACCGTAAAAAAAAAAAAAGCATATGATGAGTTCACTCAGTTAATTACTAGTTTCCATGTGCTACAAACTGCTGTAGCAACAGTGTGATTTTATGTGAATTTTTAAAATGGTTGTCTGCCCTTGATGGTCAGTCTACTACTACTGTAGCTAATGGAGTATAATATACCAAGTGGCCTTTTTCTGCACTAAATGTAATATAATGACAAGTGTACGTGCAGTCACAGAAACTGTAATTTCTCTTTCCATTTTAAAGAAAAAGCGGGAAGTACCAGAAACACAGTTTCCCTTTTATCATTTAAAATACTACAGCAAACTGGAATAACAAGGAAAAGTGAATATCCCAGTTCTGGAGTAAGATAAAAGTACAGTATGTGCAAAAATGAAAAGAAAGTTCTGATTATTTTATTCATAATAAACAGCATACTCATAAACTCGATATACAACTGCAGTAGTTACTGTACTGTAAATCATAGGGCTCTCTTGCAACAGAGACAACATGAAGACAAAAGCAGCAGTCACAGCGGAAAACAATACAGAAAACACGTAATAATTTAATAAAGTTATCATTTGCTGCTGTTTCTTGGTCTCTTTATTGGAAGGTAAGCTGCAAAGGTATTCTTTAAGCCACATATATACAGTTCCTGTCAAAAGTTTGGACACCTTTTAATTCAGTGGTTTTTAATTATTTTAAATTGTAGATTAAAGCTAAAGTCATTCAAACTATGAAGAAATACATATGGAATTATTTAGTAAACAAAAAAGTTTAGATTCTTAAAAGTTGGCACCTCTTGCTTAGATGACAGATTTGCACACCTCGGCTTTATGAGGTAATCAGCTGGGATGGCTTTAACAGCTGTGCCTTGTCAAGAGTTAATTTCTTAAAATTCTTACCCCGTTAATGTGTTTGAAACTGAAAATGTGCATTAAAGTACAAAAATAATTTTATGATTAGTCAACCTAGCCTGTCTTTTTCCCCCTACAATTTATGAAGAGATTGTTAAGAGTAAAACTGTAAAATAAGTCAGCTCTACTGCACTCTGCACCTCTGCAACCTTTTCACTGTAAACAAAAGAGTGCAAATGGGCAACTGTTTGGAGCAGTCTCATATTGTCACCCTCTTAAAATAATCGCCCAAGTCATTTTTTAAACCTGGAAAAAAAAAGAAGACTTAGGCCGTTATTATATGAGAGTGATGATATTCAAGAACGAGGGAAGGCGAAAACTCTGTGTAGCCTTGAGTAAGTATGTACCATCCTTTGTCAGACCAAGTTCAAGTACTCTACTACTGTAAGTGCTGTTTCAGCGTGTTGCCACATCTTGCTGCAATCTCTTCACAGGCTGGTTGATCTGCGCCTAAATGTCTCCCGGGTGTGAAAAGGTTAAGAGGGAAGATTTAAAACTATTTTGATGTGACTACCATCTCATCTGCAACACTTCTAAGAACCTTGTTAAAAGCCAGCTGGATGGTGTGAGTGACACACAGCAGCAGCACCACTTGATCATGAAGGATATCATCAAACACGCCTCTCATTGCTTGGCCTGTGTGCAAACCCCAAAAGTGTTTTTCATGTAGAATGACTCTCTCCACTGCACAGTTAAGCTGATGAGAGACATTATACTGACACTGCTAGTCAAAATATTAGCAGTGAAACTGATGGCTGAAATGCCCTGCAAACATGTGAATGTGCTTTTTTTTTCCATTATCATTACAACATTGTGTGACTTTGATAGTAAGGTTCATGTGAAATGGTGACAGCTCATACTTTCCCATATGCTGAGAAGGTGACAAAATACCATAATATCTACAGCTTGTCATTAAGAGTTATGCAATGGGTGAGAGCTTCTGCTATTTTTACAGGCTGCAGGTTGTGTCTGCACTTTTTCTCTTGTTTCTACCATGTTTACTGCAAAGCTGGTTGTAGCTGTTTCCCAGTACATACATTTGCAAACTCATGTAACCATAAGTCCTGTAAAAATAAACAAAATTTATCATATGAAGTACCACTGTAACTGTATGACACGCACTCTATTCAGCTCAGGTTAACACCTGTTCCCATTTGTTCCAGAAGAATGAGACACTCGAAGCTGTCAGCCAGAGCTCTGGGAGACCACATCTAATTATTTTGCACCTTAGCAGGGAACTTGCGTTTCATTTTACCATTTCCAAACCACAACTATCCATAATTTCCCGACACTCCGAGGCAAAGTAATTATCAAATTCCACTTTTATTAGCTATCTGTAATGGCTCTTGACCAATTATGAAGTGGTTGGAAAATTAGTTGTGTCAGAGAAGGCAAGAAGGGACGCTCAGTTGTTTGTTACTTGAGGTCATCTTTGAGAAGTTATTTGCCAGAGAATAAGCGAGTCAAATAAAACACCAAAAAAATAGAGGAGATAAAGGGAATAACTTTGAAGTGATGGTGTACCGAGGTGCAAGCTCAGTGGGGCCCACCTGCAAGTCCTCAAAACGTGTGCTTAAACAGCCTGCAAAACGGCTTCCCGGGGTCACGCAACCCCGAATTGTTTCAAGAAAAGGAGGGTGTACTGTATGTAATGTCATGTATTTCACCTCCTCCTAACCACTGAGTGATAATGGCAAGAAAAACATAGAGTAAATGTGGGCAGAGTCTTCAGGCTTTGTTTCTGTTTTGTTTATCAGGCATCCGCAGATCCCTTCCAGTGTAGGCGTCTAGGGTAATGGATTAGAGTGCTGGTGCCACTGATATCATGGTTGAGAAGGAACTGCATATTTTAGAGTTTCTTTGTCTCCATGTGAGGCCTATGCATTTCACTTGTGAGTTACACTGTTACAGATATGCCCCCTGGCGTAGTGGTCCACTGCGAGCATAATTAAGTGCAGCAATCCCAGGGGTGTTAAAGACTGGTAACAAGCTGGCCAAAGAGGATTTAACATTAGTTTGTGACTTACAGGAGTATGATAACTTTCAGCCAGGTGAAGCAGCTTTTATTAAAAATACACAGCTATTGTATACTACCCCATAGCAGTAATGACTTTAGCTAAAGCTGTAATAAAAACATTTGCTGTTTTGCTTCTTGAAATAAAGTTTTGGTTTGTTGAAATGGAATGAAAGTGGGACAACAATAATTGCTGAGCTATGAATAGCAATGAAACATGATAATCAGGTTCATGCACATCTACAACTCATCTAAGCTCATCAGCCAGTTTATTAGGTTGACCTGTTTCAGTTTCAGTCCTTGAGTGAGCTCTGAGTAACAAAGCTAAACTTATAATTCTCCAGTAGTTACTACTATGGATACTATGAGTGATTCCTTTCACACACAATAATTATAATAATAATACTAGCTACTTTTGGCTGCTCCCTTGCCACAAGGGGTTGCTCCTCTTTGGGTTGGCAGGGTTTTACACCAGACACCATTCCTGACACGACCCCAAAAGGGTTTTGTGTCTCCTGCTAGAATTAAGCCAGCAGCCTTTCACTTGCCAAGTGAAAGGTTGCTGGCCACTACACCACTGGTGGCACAGTCATAATAATATAACTAACAGCGTAAAATTACACATTCATGCTGCTTTGAATGTACTGAAAACCAGCATGGTATACAAACAGTTTCAGTCATGCTGTGTCAAGTTTTTTTTCTCCTTTTTAAAATATAAAATAGCAGCACACCTGGGATTCAGAGTGTGAGCCTGCTGCTCAAACACAGTACAGTAAAATAATCCCCTGCGAGCATGTGTTTCTACGGTAACTTGATGAGCTTTTTATAGAGAAGGCAGTGTTGCTGTTATTGTATAAGTTAAAAGAAGAAACAAACAATATAATAAAAATAGAAAACTAATTCAGATTCAAAAAATTTTTTTTACAACAAGCTAATATTTTACAGCCTAGATGTAAATATATGAAAATACTCTATTACATGAAACTGGAGGAAGATGATCATTATGCTGCTGCTTAGATGTAGACTTTATAAAATAGGTATCCAAGATAAGATACACGTGTGAAAAGCATTCTGACTTTGGTGACATGAACACTGAATTGATGGCCTTATCAGGCCTTGTGGAATAGACTAGTATCGCTAGATCCCTTATCCATGAATCTATGAATTGGAGTTTAACAACTCCATTAATGCTGAACAGCACAGAGCAGCAGCTCACTGGGTTCTTTATTGAAAGACGTGAGGTAGGAAATCACTACCAGCTTTAGCTCAGACTTAAAACAGCTCAGAGGGATAAACAAGTAATGCATGTAACATGCGATCGCTGTCAGATAAACCCAACAGTCACCAATCACTCAATTTTCAATAACTCAGATCTCCAGTAGTTACTACTAAAATGTGACTAACCCTGCTGATGCCTCATGCCACTCGTGCTGTTTCTAGTTTTGCTCCTCGATACTACATTGTTGCACGGCACTGTAACTAATTAAGCTGCTGTCAGTGGCTGTCGCGACACCCGCTAAGAAACCAAGAGTCCACACTCGGATTACATTAAGCCAGTGGCCTTTCATTATTTCAAGGCCTTGCTCAGTCATAAATGCCTGCTTCAGGCACTGGACACTGCTCATTATCCTGCTCCTTTCAATGCCAACCACACATGAATGGGACCTTAAACACTGAAGCTCACAGAAGAGAGCACTTTCTCTTTAACCCATTACCCATCTGGAGAGAAAATATGGGGGTGGGGTTGTTTATGTTTCTAGCTATTTTCCATATGGGTAGACACCAGTACCTTTAATGAAGACTATTGGGAAAAGAAGCCTCAGCCTCCCCATTTAACCTATGCCTACATGGTGTTTAGTATGACTCACTCACATTTTAAAAAATGACCATGAATCATCACTCTGTCAGTCTTAGAGCTACATCAGTCCTGATGAAGACCAGCTCAGTTCCAAAATGTTTTTTTCATTTGTGTTTTTCACACAGTTTGCTAATAATATAACAGAGAGAGGATAGGCCTGCTGCTGTGACATACAATAAGATTAACCAAACCTCTGTCCTTTTTTTTCAAACTCATCATAGCTAGGCCCGTTGGTGCCTTCAGACAATTGTGACAAACAATGCCATGACACGACTAAGCCTTTGGATATTTGCCACAATCAATAACTTTCAGTTTCATTACACTTTTATCATATGGTGAGAGTGCCGCAGTTGTGTGTATGGGTAATGGGATAAAGGACCAAACAGATTAAGTAGATCAAAATGGACTTAGGTCACAACAAGGCCCCTGTATCCATAGGGGCAAGGCAGAAAAATAAGTTTCTAGACAGGGTGGCAAAACAGGAAGAAGTAACGAGCAGAAAATTTACTGACGAACTAACGGTATGGCAGTCTGTGAGCATACCTGCTACCTGCAATTATCATCCAGTCCCACCTTGCTTATTAGTTTAAACCGTGTGTCTGGATCTGTGATGAAAAACTGCTCATTAAGTTTTAAGTGGTTATTTTTAACTTACACATCTGGCCAACAGCCTTGTGCAAAACTGATGGCTAATAACAGCCTACTGCTAAAAATACAGTATACAACAACATCAATGCAGCTTTATTACACTGGCTTTAATTAAAGCAAACCATATTGCAATGTGGTAAAGCAACGAGAGAGTTATAACAAAAGGACACTTAAAGATTCTGTTTCTCAGATTTTTTCAAAATTAGTTAATGTGACTTAAAGGGCTCATTGGACTAATACAGCCTCACATATTAATGGTATAAAAAATGTAGCAGCATGACGCATTTGGCTGATTGCTGTGGTCTTATTATTTGGATAGATGTGATTGCTGAAAGTATGTATGCTTGGCATTTATTTTGGGGGGGGGGGAAAATCCCAGCAGCTGGTTAACTTAAGCTTAATGAAAATGGTATCAGGCTGGTTACTGAGATGTTTAAAATAG
>VOQJ01017948.1:15641-32178 GCA_015052665.1 Apistogramma diplotaenia | reverse complement strand
GGTAAAATTTTGTTGTTTTGGTTTTTTTTTGGGGGGGGGGGGGGGGAAATCCCAGCAGCTGGTTAACTTAAGCTTAATGAAAATGGTATCAGGCTGGTTACTGAGATGTTTAAAATAGGCTATTTGTGATTTCTCATGGGGAAAAAGAGCTATTTCTTCATACTCTGCCCTTCTCATTTATTAGATTTTTACCCATGAATTTAGTTTAGAAATTTATACTTTTTTTGCCTTATTAAACAAGGTCTTCCAGCCTCTTATTCCTGCAGAAATCTAATGTGACCAAAGAGACATTTTTGTGTAACTGGACCTTAATGTGCCCTCAATGTGCTTTGGGCACATTCTCAGATGTACTTTGTACACTTAGTCCATGTTTGACTGAGAAAGAATGCAAAGAGTAAACAAGACGTGCTAACACAGACGGGCGTTTAGGTATTATGCCTGAAGCCCACTTAACATTCTGTGTAACACTTGAAATGCAAGCTGGCAACTAAGCTGAAAACTTGCTCCAAAAATCTCCCTCGAATAATTATACTGCTGCAGTCCTGACCATTTGAGGCTATCCAGTATGTTTGCTAAAATCATACTTTACAGTGAGAAAAAATTCATAAGCATTAAAAAAAAGAACACACCAGTCTAAAGCAGTGGACTGTGATACTAGCTCTGTTGTTGAGCTTGTTTCCAGGGTGCACTTTTGCAAACTCAGGAGACAGAACAATGTTTTGTTTGGGGCTTTTTATTGTGCTCACTACAGAATATTAAAAAAAATAAATAAATCTTGGATTCGCTGGGAAAGTCTCTCTGAGAGCAGAGAACTCAACTGTTTCTGAGTGAAATGGAGCATTGCATTTATTCAGGCAGAACATTGCAATCATGCTCTACATCAGGCGGTAAGTATTAGCACTTAAATTCACCAGCCACGTTCAAAAAAAGTCACTGAGGTGGTCTTTATAATCTCACAGCAAAATTTCAAGCCAAATCATTACTTTTAATAGAAGTAAGCTCTGTCACAGCCACAACCCTGTGTATAATCTCAGTCAGTTTTATTTAAGGTACAGTTTATCAAAGAACTCTCTGAAGCCCGTGAAAACTAAGTACACCCCATGATTCAATAGCTTGTACAGCTAATCTAACAGCAATAACTTGAAGTAATTTTTTTTGTGTGACTTTATCAGTCTCTTAGATTAATGTGAAGGAATTTTAGCCCACTCGCCTTTCAGTTCATTGAGCTATGCAGGCCTTCATTTATACACAGCTCACTTAAGGTCCTGCCACAGCATTCCAGTTGGGCCGAGGTCTGGACTTAGCTAATGCAACACTTTGCTTTTTTAGCCATTCTGTTGTAGATTTGCTTGTGTATTTAGGATCGCTGTCCTGTTGCATGGTCCAGTTTTGCCCAAGCTTTAGCTATTGGAAAGATGGCCTCACATTTGACTCTAGAATACTTTGGTATACAGATGAGTTCATGCATGACTCATTAACTGCCGGGTGCCCAGGTTGTGTGGCTGTGAAACAAGGGCAAATCATGATCCCTCCACCATGGTTCTGGGCCTTTACAAATCTAAGCTATGTTGCCATGTTATTTTTAGCGAGAAGAAGACTTTCACCTGGCAGCCCTTTATAATAAGTCATACTTTTTTAGCAAAATAAAAGCAAATTCAATGGTTATGTGCAATGGTTAGCACTGTTGGCCTTGACTAATAGAGTCTGTACCTAACACATTGGCTTAAATGTTGACTTGGGAATGTGTCAGTGCCCCCCTATGATGAGCCTCTGATGGGCTTGCAACCTGTCCAGGGTGCACAGGTCACCCCATCATATATGTATAATGATTATAGGTGTGTTTGGCTGGTACTTCACATCCTTTGTGTGAAGTTTTTGGATAATCCGGTCAGCTGAAAAAATGTGGGTATGCTGTTGTGAACAAAACCTAAAGGTAAACACTGGGGCTCAAATATTCCTCTGCTGCTAATTAGCTCTGGCATCCCTGTCAACAGCACTACAGCATATAGTTTAATTCATCTGAGGTTGTATTTACCAGCATATAGTAGAGAGTAAGAGACATACTGTTTTACAATTATACTATGGAGTGACAGCTAACAAAACTGTTATCTCATCAATAATGAACCTTATTTTAAATGCCTCGTGTGTCTCAGTTCATCAGTGGATAGACATTTACAGTAAGAATGTTATAAATGTTCACATCCCACAGTGTGTTTTCAGAGTTTTAGTCCAACGTGTTCCAATACTGAGATTTTGTGTGTTTGTTTAATTTTTGGATAAAACTGCATCCAGTATGAGGTGAATGGGGATTAGACTGCACTGATTCTGACCATGGATTGCTCACTGTTGATAGTTTATATAATCAAAAGGAGGGGATATCCTGTCTGATGAAACATGCAGGCTTATTCTCAGAGGAAGTACAATAAATTTAAATCTCTCTCATGCTTAGCAAACAGAATATATGCTTTTAAATTCAGGAAGGAGTCATTTCAGCGTGTTTGTTTTCAAAATGCTTATCTTTATTCAGTAGATGCGCTTTTTCGTGAAATACAGAAAACAAACTGCCTGCAATGCACAGCTTACACTCTAATACGTAACTGTTATTATTAATAAGGTATATAATCCTTCCAATCAGCTTCAGTGGTTTTCTGGTTGTAAAACTTTCATCAGAATTAAATAACAATTATGTTAGAAGTTACGTTATGTGATGGATCAACTAACGAGAGAGGAGGTCAAATCTTAATTAAAGGGGTACTTAAGCAATTTACTATTCGCTTTCATAAAGTTTGAAATTGACAAATGAAAGCAACACAATGAGGCTACTGCCAAGCAGCTCAGAGGATGCACTGAGGCCCACTGCTTTAGAAAAATCTGAGCAAAAGAATAACATGATGCCAATGACAACAAAGCTAACCTGCTGATGTTTCATATGCAGAATATTTCCTTGTCCTTTAGTGACATACTAACTCTGGTCTTTGACTGGGCCATTGAAATGCCTTGTTTCTTTTCCTTGTAGGACATTCTGTTGTAGATTTGCTGGTGTGTTTGAGATCATTGTTTTGTTGCATCATGATCGACCATCTTTACCTGTCGGAAAGACGGCCTAACATTTAACTTTAGAATACTTGGGTAAACAGAGAAGTTCATAGCTGACTCAGTGACAGTAAGGTGCCCAGGTTGTGTGGCTGGAAGGAGTGAGCCCAATTCATCATCACTCCACCACCGTTGGTTACATTTAGTGTGAGGTGTTTTTGCTGATATGCAGTGTTTTGCCACATGGTGAATTATGGCCGAATGTTTCGTCTCCTGTCTTGTCCGTCCAAAGGACATTGTTTCAGAGGTCTTGCGGTTTGTACAGATGCCACTTTGCAAACCTAAGCTATTCTTCCATGTCTATTCTTCCGTACTTGTTCAGTCTTTCCCCTTCATTTACTGCCATTAACTTTAACATTTAGCATGCTAACTTAGACCTTTAGAGACTGAGATGTAGCTCTTGTTTTTTTTACTTAGTTTCTTTGAGTGTTGCACTGTCTGACCTTGAGGTGAATTTGTTGGGATGTCTCTTCCTGGGAAGATTGGTCACTGTCTTGAATTCTTTCCATTTGTGAATAATCCTTCTCAGTGGTGAATGATGGGATTCAATTAGCTTTTGTAAGATCATTGCTGATGTCTTTCCTTCTTGGTATTGTGTTAACACATACCTGAATGCTCCAAAGCAACATTCTTTTTACATTATGTAAATTGGGGGATTGGCCATCTAGTAGAAAAACCAAACAAAACCAAACAGACTGACAGTTGGTAAAAGAGGACTGACTTAAAACTATTCTGATTAATCTGACTCTAGGTCAATGCCTCAGAACACTAGAACATATAATTTCCCTATTAAAATTACTAAGTAAAGCAAGCTTGAAATTTTGAAAAAGTGTCAGCTAATAACTAATTAATAACTAATTTATAAAGGCCAAAGTTGGCTCTCCATTACTGAGTTTTGTTCACCCGGCAGCAGTGACTAATTTATTTGTCATCTGTAAAATGTCTCACTTGAGACATATCTTCATCTTCATCTTTAAAAAAAGAATTTATGGGCGGATTGTGCTTCCACATGAGAGCACATTATACAAGTGTTTTCACAGGTGTTCGTATGTATACACAGAAAATGGCAACCCACCAACACAGTTTTGCTCAGGAAATTGCAATCCCTGCTAAGTCTCATGTTTTATTCTGTTTCGCAGTGCCGAACTCCTACGCACACACATTTAAAAGGACAAATTGAGATACTGATTCCAGTTTTTAAAAAAATAATTCCTCATATTAAAATCTTATTTCATAACAAACTAAATGACCAGTGGAATGTTTTCAAAAGGTCACAGCACATAGATGAGGTCAACTATGTGCCTGCCATAGTCTGACTGGGATAGCTGTACAGGAATGACTTGTGGAAAATGGTCTTCATTACAAATCACATCTGCACCGAATGCCCTGTAGCAGTTTTTTCATGATTAGTAATGTACTGATTTTTTTTAATATACCTATCTCCTTTGGCAGTGCAATATTTCATATTGTTAACTTCAAACTTGGTCTGAGCAGTGTTTGAATAAAGGGACTAAAGGTACAAAGTAACAGCTGTGCATCTTCCCTGGAGCTGTTCATCCAGCTTGAAAAACTAATGACAGTCTTCATTGAATATGAATCGATACAATGCCATTTATCATATTTTGAAGGTGCTCATCATCTTCCTCATCTTTATAATTATCACTATAAAAAAAAATACCTGGCCCTAGGTCTGGACATCTGTTGGCATGACAGCACACACACACACTCCACCTTTGCTGCACCGGCATGGGCTGTGATCTGATGTTGGCGTAACTCACGGCTCATTAAACTCAGATGCAGAGACAATATTGTTAGCAGCAGAGCAGCACCACATGCTTCATTGATGAAGAAAGCTGTCAGTAATGCTTTTTAAAAAAATCTATGTCTCTCTTGCAGGTTCTGGTGCAGTAGCAAAGTAACACGCTGTAAGCACGCTGAACAATTAAGTTTTGAACAAAAAGTGCAGCTGAGACTGTTTGTCGTTACTTTTCCAAGTATGTACATGGCCACAAAGTAAAGTCAGTCCATCCACTTTCTTAACTGCTTCTCCAACCTGGGTTTCAGGGGGGCTTGAGGCGATTCCACATGACTCTGGAAGTGTGGCAGGTTACACCCTGGACAGGTGGCCAGTTCAACACAGAAAAAGAGACAGAAAAACATTCGTACACTCAAACACTGCCTGTGGCCAATTTCTAATCACCAATTAAACTTAAATTAAACAAGCAAGTCTTTGGTCTGTGGGAGGGAATCGGAGCACTCGGAGGAAACCCACATGGGACATGCAACTCTACACAGAAGGGCTCCAGGCATGTTCTAACACACACGCTTTGTACTGAGAGCGTCAGCGATAACCACTGCATTCACTGCCTAAAGTATTGGAAGAATTATAATTTGGACCTGACAATAGTACAAGAGGGCAAGTCAGAATTATAATAATTATTCCTTTTCGTTTTAGTTCCACATTTAAGCTGTGGAAACAAAAGGTCATTTTTTTGTGTGTGTCTCGCATTTCTGCAGGTGATAGATGTAAAATCATCAGTATCAGAAATCATGTAATTAAATGTGAATAAATAAATAAGAACAACTACGATTCATGCATCAGAAAGTGAATATAAGAGGCAGTTAGATATAACAGGCTGTTGGGATAAGGATCTTAGTATTTCAAAGGGTGTAAAACTATGGGACACGGTGCAAATTTTATTTCACTGAACAAGACGTGATTTCATCACTGTTAACATACTCGCAGCAAAGATTTAACAATTTGAAAGAGAAAGCAACAAACTGTATAGCTGGTTAATTTTAAAAAAAGGAGAATATGAGGCGGAAAAAGGCCGTCAGTGAAGAACACCAATTCTAAGTCTACATGTTCAAAAAAAGAATGTAACACATGAATGTAATCTCATCACTTCTAACACTTGTCAGAGCTTTGATTCTGTTTTGGAAAAATGCTAAAAAAAAAAAAAAGTTAGAACAATGAACACACCTCCCACACCTGTGGGGCTCAATCAGTGGCAATAAAAGACATTTGTTTTCCCAGTTTTTGAGAGGCAGTTCTCAGCTGAACTGAGGCAGGTGCACACTCAGTACATTGTGACAAAATAGTTTATTGCTGGTTGAATAATATGAGATAAAGGGCAGACGTGTAGGAGATTTGGTGGAAAACAAAATCGGTACACTGTAGCACCTGTAATATACCAAAGGCATCAAATCCAAAACCCAATAACTGTCAGCAAATAAATGAGAAAAATCTATTTGCAATGTAGAAGGTTCAATTATAAAATACAATAATGACTTGTTCTTTCACAGATAATCAGCTCATTTCCATAAATGAATGTTTCCCTTAGCATTATTGATGAGTGTATAGCAATGTTCAACAAATGTAAACAGTGCTGAGTTATGATTTGAAATAAATGCGCAGTCATGCATTCCGAGGAAGGGATTTATATTCTCTACCCTTCAGCAGAAATATCAGCAGAGCTATCGTTTGTTTTCCTCTCCTCCCCAGTGCACTATTTACCAGCTGGGAGGAAGTAAATCTCTTTATCTAAATCAATTAATCAAATAACAAACACAGTTTACTGAAGAAAGTCCTCGTAGTCATATTCAAACACAAATGCAATTGAAAAACAAATTAGCCTCGGTTAAATTTTGTAACCTTACACAGAATCTGAATTTGATCAGGAATATTTGTTTCTTTTTATTTCCACAAATCTGAGGTTAAAAGGTAGTCAGAACATTTCATTTCTTTAGGCTGAAATGATACATATGCTTTCATCCAACATTCCCCAACCACAATCCCCATGTAACTGTTTCTGAACAATGCTAGCATCCATCCATCCATCCATCCATCCATCCATCCATCCATCCATCCATCCATCCATCCATCCATCCATCCATCCATCCATCCATCCATCCATCCATCCATCCATCCATCCATCCATCCCTTCAGGAATACATTTAAAGTAGTTTTGTCAATATCACAGCAGACATTGGGACAAGCAGTGCAGAGTTCTTGAGGATTTCTCTGAAGTTGGTCGAGTCAGCCATCATAAAATGCTGGAACACCTCGCACTAACTGATCTCCTTATCCCTCTGCACCATTTCATTTATTTAACATTTCTAAATAAAATGGCAGTGTTAATAGTCTCCTAAGTTGTCACTTTGCTCAATATGATCCTCTTTTAGGTCAACGCTTCCACATAAAAGCAGATCCTTTTCTAAATTCAGATTTATCAACAGAAAGACTCAGTTAGTTCTTTTTACTGCAGTATACAACATTGTGCAACAAGGGAGCTGACCTTATAATAAGCACTGAGAAGCAATACCTCTGGGCTGTTCATGACAGAGCAGTTTTTCTGCTGAAGGCACCCCTTTAAAAATTTTGGGCTGTTGTAAAGAGATTGGCCCCAGTGTTTTTACATTTCAAGATCAAAACGTGTCTGAGAGTGTGTCACTGCCTTTTTCTTTTTGCTGTGCCATCAACATTTTGCTACCGTATGTTACTTATAAACCTAATGTCACGTTCCACTGTCATACTCACTACCCACTGCCATTCTTCAAACATGCACCTTGTCATTGCTTATTATAATATGCTGTTCCTTTGTCAAACCCATAAACAGGAATGTCCCCTGCTATTTAAGCATGGAGCGCCAGTTCTGCTTTGTGTCATATGCTGGTTGTTTGTGGCATGACAGTTTTACATTTTGTTGCTGCCGTCTCACTGGAATACAGCACATGAATATAGGATGTCATTGGGGTTCCACAGTCCCATACCAATGCCCATCCACATATGATAATATTTTACTTGTGCATGCTGCTGCTGTCAAAGGCATATGCTCTAAAACATTGCCTAATTGCTCAGTCACAGACCAACATTCAACATTTTTGTTGCTGATGGAGACTAATTGCAAGTAGTGGTTGAGTGTGCGCACTGTTGATCACAAGGTGATTGCACAGGTCACCTGGTGGGAAGCAACCTGTCTCACACAGCTTGGTGAGTTTGCGGACTGTTGTCTAATTTATTAACGTAGACATGTTGGTAACATGATCCAATCAAGTCAGTCTGTGCTTGTGCGTGTAACTTGTCCGTGTCTCTTTGCAAAAAGGATCTCAACTCTACTGTTTTTCAGCTGGCTATATTCTGGTTATATTCCTATCAAAACCAAGGTTGTCAAATGTCAGTTTGCAATTAAATAACTTTCCTGCAGCAACTATGTTACTGTTGGTGAATACATTTCTGAATTAATGTTTCAAATCTATGATTTGGCTGGATTCTGAATGTGAGCAGCCTAATAGCATAATTGCCTAAGTCATTTTTTGGCCAAATTGTGATTTCTGCCAAACTTTACTCTTCTAGCACTGCTGCATCACCCTGCCTTGTTGCCTATGTCTTCAGCCTATCAGAATACCTGTTAGAGTCTAAAATCACTTTCTGCCTTCATCTTTTTGATGACTGAGGCAAATAGTTTTTTCTTGTTTTCCGAAAATGTTCAAATATGACTTAGGCAATTATGCTATTAGGCTGACGGAATTTTTGCATGCCGACGGCAACAGAGTTGCAGTTTTCTTTGATTTATCACAGTTAATCGTTAGTACAGTTAAACAGTTAGTATTATCACAAACCGATCGCATGTAACTGCCTACTTGACCCGACTGAAATGCAAACTGATCGCAGACTCACTTGTCTCATTATTTTACACAGTCTGAACCCACCAAAGTTGCTTTGAAGACAGAAACCAGAGATGAGACCGCCATTTGAAGCAACCACTTCAAAGGCAATGAGATTGCAAGTTGATTGCACAAGGTCACCATAATATTGGTTGTGCTGCTGTTTTCAGCAACTGTTTTCCCTAGTGTGATTGTCGCACACTGTAACATACAGGTTCTGGCATTATATGAATACCATTGGTTTATAACATTGATTAATATGAATGGTCAGTGTATGGTGGTGACATGAAAGTAGAATAGCAGTTATATACCAAAGACTAGCACTAATTTTGGGCTGAAATAACGCCGGCCGCAACAGTGGATCACACCGATCCTTGGCTTTTATTTTGAAGTGCACACCCTTAAAGTTCTGTGACTAACCTGCATGGTCTGCCGTCACATCCAGAGTCATTAAAACACCTGCTAAATTACTCACAACTGCCTTTGCTTTCCCACAACAGCAGAGGAATGACACAAGCACTCAAACATACACATGCACAGGAGAAAGGGAGAGAGAAAGAAGAAATATAGAGGCAGGCTCACAACAATACCAGCCACGCTGTCACAGCTGGTAACTGACACTGACACACCATAAGTAATTGCCAAATGCCTAGCCCACCATCAACTGCTTTTCAGTCTCGGCATCACCAAGCCTTTTCTTTGCATTGTAATGTTTAACCATTACTCACTTGGTACTTGATAGACTATCCACTTAAAGATTTGATGAGTCATGAATTCTAAAGTTGCAAACACTGTTTGGGCTTAAATGCCTCTCTGTGCTCTTACTTGAATCCTTAATAGACTTCACAGATAGCAAAGGTCTTGCCATTCTCCTCTGACCTCTACATAATGAGGCACTTTCGCACACTGGACGGCTGCTAACTGGATATTTTTTGCCCAACTTCCTATTCCTAATAGACTAAACATGTAGACTCTTAGCATGTAGTCCAAAATCTTCAACCTTTTCTAACTTCTTAGATGATGGTTGGGTTTCAAAAGCAACTGCTTGTTCTTTTGTAATTCAGTGATTCTGGTTTAGTACTCGGAGAGGAGTGCTCAGAAACAAAGTATCAAGGAAGAGAGAGAAGAGTTCTTACTCTTCTCTCTCTTCCTTGATACTTTGCATGACACAATAAATAGATAGAAAATTTGCTGCAATGCACAGTGCATATTGCATATTGTGCATGTCATTTCCCCTATCCACAGTACTTACCCTCTCACAACAGGATCTGTCATTCAGATAGACTCATAGATAGCATATCAAAAGGAAATGAATGTATGCTCTTCATTTTGTCTGCCCCAGAGATATCCTTATCTAAAAATATGCAGTAAAAGACCTCATGATACACACAGTATGATGAAAAAATGTGAAAAAACACATAAGATACATTTTAAATCACAGTCACAGGGTATTACCAAAGTTCAGATAACAGCAACTGCTACTCAGGCATTTCTTTGACTCAGCATGCTGCTGTTGCTGGAATTTAAATCTCTGCTGGAGCCAAGATCTAAACCTTTTAGATGGCAGTGCAGTGGCCCTGCTTCACCCATCATTTAGAGATTTTCAGACTCACATGATTCTGTCTGGGAAGTCCCATTAGCTTGGATATGCTTGGGATATGTGGCTTAGGGGATGGATGTCCTGGAGCGCAGTTTGAGACGGGGTTGCTTTGATCCAGCAGCCAGTCTCTGTAGCCTTGGGTGCTGCTGTGTGAAGTATCAGTTCCACATAGAGTCACTATAAGGCCCTGGCTGCACTAACATCTCGCTGTGTGCCCTCTGGCTCAACACTGCTCTGCGCAAAGTAGGAAATCTTCAGAGGACATCCAGGATCACCGTACACAAGAAACAAAACTTTTGTTTCACAGACCCGTGTTTGTGTCAATTAGAATTAATAATCAGAGCGCAAATCTCCAAGACACAATGCTTTATCCCCCAGGAGTTATTTTATCATCTCCTAGCATTAATTAGTTTATTTCCTGTTTAGCTTATTCCACTGGGAGAGCTGAAGTCCTGTTTTAGTTGCCGTTCTGCTGAGTGCTGTAACTTCTGGAATTTTCTTAGTCTCATTAAACACGCACTGAATTACACATTATAATGATTATGATATTAACCATTAGAGTTGTTGGCACATAAACAAACAAGAGCTCCCGCTAAAAATAAACGAGGAAGCCTGATGGGTGTACTGCGAAGCAAGTTTGACATAGCCAGGCTTTCTTTGCACTGACTGGATCAGCAGAGTCTAAACTCTAGTCAGAGATCACTGGTAACACGACTGTGATTATCAACTTTCTTTGTTAATTCAGGCTTTCTGTTTCAGGCTCTGAAGAGACATTATTAGAGGGGCTAAAGATGCGTTCAGGTCTAATGAATGAGATGTGCAAATCACTTCAGTTTTTTTGTCTAAGCCTCTGCGAATAATAGCTTACAAATAGATCTGTTTTCTGATCTGTGTTCGCTTCAGTTCCAGCGAGATAAAATAGAGTTGGTAGCAGATTAGGATAGAGCAAAAAGACATTTATCCATTGTCTCCAAAACCAAGAAAATACATGCAAATTCCTTTTACTATGTGGCACATTTTGCATTACTTTAACTTTACTGCTGAGCTTCCTTTGGTGGCATTACAGTAGTAAGATTTGGCTCACCAGGTTGCATACATAAAATACATTATTTTAGCAGGGAATTTACATATATCGCACTTTGACTGTGCCATCGGGGGGGAAAAAAGAATCACAACCAGAACTCTGAGCATTACCTGCTAAAAAGAGAGCCAACATTGTGAAACTGAAACATGCCTCACTAATTCATTATTCTCGCTTCCAAGTTCATCCCTGTGGCATCCTGGGGGTTACAGCACGGATCATGGTTCTTGTCTAGCCTTTGCTTGATGTCAAGCATCCAGCATGCTAGTACGCTGGCAGTCCATAGGTGTTAGCCAGACTTTTTCAGACTCATATCTGCATGCTGTAGCTGTGTACCAGAGGCACTGGCACAACTGGTAATATGGCCTCTTCTTGTTTATGTTTTTGGTGTTGTTGGTGTTTTTGCTTAGCTTCTGCTGTAAAGAATACAGAAGTTATAATAAATAATGTCACTGTTCCATGTCACTGTTTTATAGTGACGTGGAACCCAAGGATTAAAAATGAAAATGGTCTGAAACATGAAAACATTGAGGTTTAATGTTTTGGTGAGCACAGCTGTCGCTCTCTTTCCTATTCAAGCCAATGCAGTGAACTATGGTTTTGAATTTGGTACACTATTTTACTTGTAACAACAAAAAGTTAAACAACACAATGTATGAAATCATAATATTTCAGATTCCTGTTTTCAGATACTTAAATCACTTTTTAATAGTCTCAACTCAATTCAGTCCATAACCAGCCATGTCAAACTCGCGGCCCGCTTCCGGCCACGCCCCCTACTTCCGCCCAACGATTGGCGTTAAAAATATGGTACAAATAGGCCCTTTAAGTTACTTTTTTGACATTCCACTTCCTCCTCCAGTTAAGAGAGTTCAGCAGAATGTCAAAAAAGTAACTTAAAGGACCTATTTGTACCATGTTTTTAACGCCAATTCTCGACCGGAAGTAGGGGCGTGGCCGGAAACGGCCCGCGAGCCGCGAGTTTGACACGACCCATTCATTAAAGACAAGTTTTTGCATTTAAAAACAGCCTGAAGCTTGCACAGCCTGTCTTTTCTGCATGTTTGTGAAGTCTCTGCTGACACGGAGCAAGCAGCAACCAGGATTAACTGCAAAAATTTGATGATTTTATTGGAACAATAGGCAATAGTCACATCTAATCCTTAAGTATTACATGGAAATTCACTTTCTCCTTCCCTGTTCTGTCTACTCTATGTTTTTAACATAACCCTTTGCATGGCAGAATCATTCGCAAGGGATTTTATTTTTCTTGTTATTTCATGCCAATAGTTTGCTCATTAAATGAGTAATAAATTGGTATCAAAAGTGCTGTAATTACAGCTCGTGTCAGTTGCGTCTGTTCTATTAAATGGAATTCATGTGGGGACTGCAGTGTGAGAGTCATGAAAGAAAAATGCTAAAAGCCAATGGTGAAAATGCTGAAAGTGTGCACCATTTTTGTTTAAATGTAAGCCTCACTTTTTCTCCTCCTCCACTAATGGCTTCACAACAACCAGCTGAAAGTGGTGCAGTTAAATACGCTGAGCCAGAGAGGACCTGCTTAATCATTTAGGAAAAAAGAAGAGAACTTTCTTGTTGTTAAGAATGATAATAAAGTGCAAAACTCTCTTGTGTTTTTTTTTTCCTTGGAGAATATAATGAGAGAGGTGCCCTAGTTTAACAAAGACTCTATCTTCTGCAGCGCACACAAAAAATCCAGACAAGACAAATATAGATAACATAATTAAATCAAACAACGTCGAAAGAAAATAGGAGCTCAGTTAGACGAGAAGCTCAAAATGGTGAACTGGATACTGAACAGCAAAGCCCTCGAGACATTCAAGACATACACTTAGGATGATTTCTGGGTGTGATGGTAGGTTGTTATTTTTACGGTCTCTGAGGGGATTTAAATGTTGAGTTGACATACAGAGTTTTTAAATTAATACTCAATAAAAATAAAAACTTCAGGTTTCATTCTTCTCTTTTAGATTCTAAAATGTCTACACTCTTATTTAGATGAGTTCAAATAACATCAGGCATTTAAAAAAAAAATTCTATTTTAGAGCAAATGTAAACCAGTCAAACAAACAAATAGTGACTAGTAAAGTTCCTGTTGCATTCTGATGTATATTTGCAGGAAATCAATCATTCACTCATAATCATCATGTAAAATATATGGGCTATTTTTTTCATCAATATCTCCAGCTCTATACCAATATTTACCTCTGGAGTGTACTGATTTAGCAGTTTATGGACATACAGTAAAAAGCAAGCATGGAGGCCAATCTAAATATAACCTCAAAGAACATATAAACAGGCAAAAAAACTCTCCTAAAACTTGCACAAACTTAATTCTGGTCATTATTTCAAAATTCATTGTTTATTCATTGTTTATACATGTAATCAGCCACAACAATGTAACCACTTCCTTATAGCATCATCACTTCCCAAGAACAGTGTTGAACCCTTTCAAACACGAAAAAATACTCAAGAAATTTGCCTTCACGATGTGAGGAAAATCAAATAAGTAGATGTTAGAATATGTTTGCTTTAGCTACATACTGTAGTTCCCTTTAGGGTTTTACTGAAGTTTCTGCAGTTTCAATGGTGTGTTCTTTCTTCTTGTTTTATAAAATAGCTACTAGTTCTACTGCCTTTACCTGCAGCGGTTTTTGACTGCATTAACATTAAGGATCGTGAGGCTCAGTAAAGATCAGTGGATCAGTCACTACACAGTGTAGTGATTTACACTGACACTAAAGATCCCTGGTTTGATGCCGAGCGGAGACACAAGTCCCTTTGGGGGTTGCATCTGGTGTAGACACTCTGCCAAACCACACATGCGGAGCAACCCGCTGTGGCAACCTCTTGTGATGAGGGAGCACCTGAAAGTAGCTTTGGCAGTAAGTGTGTCGAGTAGAGCACTGTCTTTCACTTCACCAAGTTTTGTTATTTCAACTGTTTCACACCAGTGTTGGGTTCGTTGTATTACACATTACTTTTTTTAAAGTAATGCATTACATTACTCACTTGCTCTCTGGAGAACTACTTGTTACATTACCTTTGTGTACACAAAAGTATTGTAGCATCATTTCAGCAGTTCTCAAATGCATTGTAACACAATTTAACAGTTGACACTATAAACTTCAGGCTCCTGTTCCACACAGCCATACAAATCTCTGTCCTAATGAGGAGTATGAACATAAAGTATGAATGCAAAGTTTACAACAGAAATCAAATTTGTAAACAAGCCCAAAGAGACTCCAAAGCGAGCACCACTATGATTCTACAGTAGAAAGGTACAGTAGAAATGGAGGCTCATCACTGCCTTTGTTAGCTGCTCAGGCCCTGGCTGCTGCTGTCTGTGCAGATGCTTGTAAAGAGCTAATGTTTCCATCACGCTCGTATACTTCTGTGCAATAAAAATGAAAGTATTGTCCATGTTCCCACTACTCAAATGGTGTACCTCCTCCTCCCTCCATATACTTGTCCGTGCTTTTAACATTATGAACTTTGCATATGAAGGAGGTTCACAGCCTCAGAAGAAGTAGATCTTTTAATTTTGATATTTTCTATAGAATTTGTGCTCAGCGTCAGTGTCTATGTATTTTTTATATTAAAGCTCTACGACATACCTTAAAGATCAACTGAGTGCTCTGTGTGTTTTCAATTAGAGTGCCCATAAAGTCAGTCTTTTTTCCATGCTCCGTGTCCATATGCATGTGGACATTTGATTACACTTAGTTTTGTCACTTTGTCACTTTTCCAGCAATGAAATGAGAATTAATTTGTGCGCGGAATTGAGAGACAGACTGAATAACAGATTACAGCGAACACCTGTAAGCTCCATGACCTTGATTTTGTCTCTTTGTGGCAGGTGCCATCATAGCTGTTATTAATAGCAAAGCTCCTGACTGCACTACAGCAGGTTGTCTGTGTTGGAAGTAGTCAAAGCCTCTGATCGCTGCAAACTAATGGCTTTCATTTGGATCTGACAGCTTGGTATTTGCTGGTCCCTCTTGTATTGATAGATTACATAATTTAGAGTCATTTGTTTACCCAGTCTGTCTTGTGTGTGCTACTTTGCCTCTGTAAAAGTGTAAAATAACAGAACAGGAATTGGAAATGATTAATCGGATGACTTACAATCTTAAAGCTGATTCTTAGAAAATAAAATTTGTGTGGGCTTTGCTTTCTTCCTGAACTCAAACAGGTTATCTGGAATAAATGTCTGTCATTTCCGTGTAAAGACAGGTTAATTAAAAGTCTTGACTTGACTGTAAACATCAGATGTTCCAAGCAGTGTTTGAAAGATTATAGTGTAGCATGTGGGCTGCATCTGATCGTTCCTCGCTAATGTCACCCAGGGCTGTTGCTGCACTGTGGCATAATCACACCAACTTCCATGGCAGTTTTCACACAGATTATAAGCTAATCAATTTCTCTGCCAAAGTAGTCCAGATGGAGTTGGTCTACAGTATGATGGCAATCTGTGAGCATCTCGAGCAGAAAGCCAAGCAGTCTCAGCTGAGAACATGATAAAAGAATCCGGGTTGCTGTAAAGAGGTAGAGGAGCTCCCCTACAGGAAACTCACCAGTGATGAAAAGATGAGAGACCCAATTTGTAGAAAATCAAGAATCTTGAAAATTATTTAGTACATAATCACTGCTCTTGTTTTCAGCTTAAATGTGATGTCAGTTTGTTTTGTTATTTTTGCAATGCAGCTTTTTTGCTACCAGTGGAACTGTCAAGTTCCCTTATTATCCAGTAATTTGCACCATAACTGCCGAACACAATTCCTGCAGGCATTCAGTTATATTTGTTATTAAGGAAAGACAAGGATTTTTTAGACTCCATTTGATTGATGTGAAGAAAATCTTTTGAGGCTAAATGTCAGAATGACTTCCACACTTCCTGCAGTACAGAGAGAACAGACACCCATAACCCAGACTAATGTGTTTTTTATGTACGTCCTTCATGTCAAGGTAACCAACAGCATCCAGCTTTATGGGTGGGGAGAGATGCACTGGGCTAGAAAGAACAGGGACACAAAAGGGACTGGCAACTCAACTAAGAGTACATGTTAGAGCAT
>VOQJ01017947.1:14751-27849 GCA_015052665.1 Apistogramma diplotaenia | reverse complement strand
ACCTGAAGGCAGCATCGCGGGCTTTGAGGAGTGTGCGGACCTGGCTGTTCATCCAGGGCTTCTGGTTGGGGAAAACCCGGATGCTTTTGTTAACAGTCACAGATAATGTGACTTAATGTAGTCCAGTACCGTCCCTGTGAATGTTTCCAGGTCTTCATGTTCGAATAGGTCCCAGTCTGTGTGTGTGAAGCAGTCCTGTAGGTCGGAGAGTGCATTTCCAGGCCAGGTTGTAATGGTTTTTACAGTTGGCCTGGATCTCCGTCTGAGGGGGGTGTAAGCTGGGGTGAGTAGCAGAGAGAGGTGATCGGACTGACCGAGGTGGGGGAGGGGGGTGGCTCTGTAAGCATGTTTGATGTTAGAGTAAACATGATCAAGAGTGTTCTCCCCTCTAGTGGAACACTTTACGTGCTGGTGGAATTTTGGGAGTACAGTCTTCAGGTTGGCCTTGTTAAAATCTCCCGCGATAATATGAACGCCGTCGGGGTAGGCCCGCTGCTGTTCGTTTATGGTGTTCAACAGGAGAGAGAGTGCTGTGCTAACGTTAACTCCGTGTTTATGAGCATGTTGGTTTAAAGTTTCACAAGTCGCTATTGGCAGTTTTTATGTCACCTTTGCTTGTGACAGACTTCTGATAAAAAGAACCATAAGCCCCCACCCCCCACCCGACCCCCCAAAAACCCACTAACTTTTCAATCAGATCCAAACATCACCAAAAAAGAGCCCTAATACCAAAAAATAAATTCAGAGCAGGATACATATTTCATTCTGACACTAATTAGGAGACACCAGCACACAACCACTGCAGGATATGACAAGCGCATGAGATCATTAGATTTAATTTTTCCAAACACAAACAAAAAAGGCTCTAATGACTTTGATTAATGAAGGTAGGTAAACCTTTTGTGAGGAATAGCAATTGGACTAAAGAAATTTAACTTGAAATAAATTACAAAACCAAACCAAACACAAAAATATGATTTGCCTAAATTAGATTACATGATTATTGAAATTATACAGCAGCTGTTAGCTAAACACTTGACTGGGTAATTGACTCACTGCACAAATGGATATACGAGCGAGTGCCGTTGAGAAGCAGAACACTACGCGGAGTTTCAGTTTTGAGCAAGAGGTGATTACCCACAGATCCCACTGTGACCTAAAGCTCAGTTCATGTGCGAGCACCGGACTGAACAGAACATAAATCAAGATCCCAGTGGTTATCCACCTCCTGGGACAGAGTCATACCAACCGGTAATAAAGAGTCACCAATTAACCTAACATGTCTTTGACTACTGAAGGAAGTTGGATCATCCTGAGAGAGCATGCAAAATCCACATAGAAAGACCCCAGCCAGCCATCAGATTCAAACCCCAGACATTCTTGTTGTGAGATGATCGTGTTCACTCTCACAGCGCCACCTGGGTAGTTAAGTATTTTCGGGGTTTGCCGTTTGGTCAGCCGGTGCAAACAACTGACCACTGTACAAGTGCTCTTATGCACCAGTGAAAAGGATCAATCTCATGCTTCAAGGAAGCCATATAGACTAGTTAATCAGAGCGTTTCCATAGTTACAATAGTCAACAAACATGCTGTCCCTGGACTAATGTGCACTACTGTGCCAGGTGCACTGAATAAAGGAACAAAACAGATCTAAGAAATACGTCTCATTCTGCAGCCAAAATCCTAAAGTCTGAACCCTGCGTTTGACAGAGGGGCTGGAAGGCCAATGCACCTCTGATCAATGCGAAATTAGCGCTAAACTAAGCTAACTGGCTACCTTATAATAGAAAGTATTCTTGCTCATCTACTCATCTAATTGTCACCAATGAAGCCTATTCCTGTGTTTCCCAAAATGTCAAACTTTCATAGACAGGCAGTGTGTTATTGTTACTCAAAAAAAGGAATATATTACACATTATCCATTACTTTTATTAAAAATAGTGCATTCCAACTTTACTGAAGAAAGTAGTTTGATACATGGTTTCACATGGTTCCATAACATAGCCTGAAATGCACTGCCACATAATTACCAGCTAACATAATAATATAAACCTCAGGCTACACCCCAAACCTTTCTTTCAGTGTTAAGGTTTGCTCACAAACAGAACAGAAAGTTGAAAAGCAGCCCAAAGAGACTTCAGAGCAATCACGACTGAGATCCTACATGGATCCCACGTAGAAAAGGAGGCTACAAAGCTACAACCGTGACCGCTCATCACTGCCTTTGTTACCTGTTGAAGGTCGGGCTTTGGCTCCTGAGCTGGGGTCACCATACACTGAGCTTTAACATCAATCTGGGTTCTTTGCCAGATTTGTGTGAGCATGCTGTCTCTGCAGATGTTTCAAAAGATCTTGTGTTACCAGTTTAATGTGGTTGTTTCTGGCCTTTACCACTGTGCTCGTTTTTCCTTTCAATGAAAATAAACCTCCAAAATGCTGGGACGTGTCATAAAAAAAAATTGAGAATGGACAAACATGCTGCTTGCACAGTTTCAAAATCTGGTGACTCGATGGCAAGCATCTGAGACAAATCCCTATCAGAATAAATGGTTTTCTATCTTTTTGGTCAACATCAGCACAGCAATCTCAGAGAAGAGACAGGAGTGATAAAGGTCGTACTTTCCAAAACAAAATATTTCTGTCAGAAACAGCTCTAGTGCTACAGATGTGACCCATCCCGCCTCAGCATGTAATAATGATACTGTAAAAATAACTTCAGTAAACAGGGTGACCCCGTGTGCACCGTGGTTTAATAACAATATCTCTCACCATCTACTTAGCACTGGAAACAAAATATGCAGCTTGCAGTTATAAGGCAAATTTATTGAGCTCACACAGATGCAAATCCAGGGAAAAGTGTTAGGACAGTAACTATGAAAGGATGTGAATGCTTGCAGTCAAAGCACAGCCACAATAATCCACACAACCTTTTCCCGGAACAGGTCAGCACCATTAGAGTTTTCAAATTATCCTCTGATGGGGAGTGATTTTCATTTTTGATTGCATACATTTATTTCATGGTGCAATAGGAGTTTGTGTTTCACCCAGCTTCTAGTGATATCACTAGACTCGCAGCTCACAATTGTACCTGCAGTTGTCATTCACAGCACACCAGCCCACCCAGAAAAAAATTGAGAGCCTGTGAATCCTGACAAGCACTGTGTCTTACCAACGGTCCTCTGATTCTCAGGACTTATCCACCCATCGTTCCTTCATCTGTCAGCTTCTTTTCTTCTCTGACTCGTTATCAAAATGTATTATAACGGCATCATTAATGCCCACTGCTGAACGCTTTCATTCTAAAGAGGAGTTTGAGCCAAACACTTTCTACCACTCCACTGACAGGAAATGAGCTGGTTGCATGATCAGTGTGGTCAAAGCCTATTTTGTGCTGATGAGCTCAAGGATGACTTTTTCCCCAGATGATGAGTTTGATGACGTCTGGAAATTATGCCTGCAGCAGATTAAGTGTCACTGAATAACAGAGAAAGCATTATAGTACTGCACGCAGTCATCACTGTCAAGGATGTGCTTTTTCATCTTTTCATATTACAAACTTAACATGCTTTGAACAGATTTTTATAAAACTAAGACACCCACATGTATTCCCACCTACATAAACTCACAAAAACATATGCACATAAGCTTCAGTACTGCCATCTTCGGTTACCGTTTTTGTGCTCTTGCAAATCTTTAGTTCTTTACAATTTCCACCAATGTACTCCAAACAGCATGTACACCTACACACACTGGACACTTAATTAGGTACACCTTATTATACCAGGCTTTCAGAGTTACCTTAATTCTTCATGGCATAGATTCAAGGAGGTGCTGGAAAAATTCCTCAGAGATTTTGGTCCCTTTTGACATGATAGCATCACAGAGTTGCTGCAAATTTCCACCACATCCCTAAGGTGCTTTGTTGGATTCAGATCTGGTGACTGCGGAGGCAATTTGAACACACTGTCATGTTCAGGAAACAGCTTTGAGGTGTTCTGAGTGCGTTATCCTGCTGAAAGCAGCCATGAGAAGACGGGTACACTGTGGTCCTAAAAAGATGGACATAGTCACCAATAATGCTCAAGTAGTCTGTGCTCAGTTGGTACCAACAGGTTCAAAGTGTGGCAAGAAAATATGCCCCACACCATTACGTTTACAAGCATAAATGCACTGAGCTTGACTTAAAGATTTGGGATTCGTGTTAACGAGCAGTTGAAAGTGGTTGTTGAGTGTATAAACCTGTAAACAACTGTAGACTAATGTAGACCTCTCACTGACTTCCCAGCAACAAACATTCCCAGATGGAAACTGGCCTCTCTGGGAAATACAGAGGTAATTTCTGGTTATTTCATCAACCCTTTTTAAACTGCCTATATTTACATTCAATTCCCAGTTCCATTACAGTGCTGGAGGAGGGCGTAGAGAGACGGATTATCACACGCTCTCACATCCACTCCAACAACCAATTTAGAATCACCGGAGAAAACCCACGCAGGCATGAGAAGAAAATGCAAACTCCACATAGAAAGGTCTCAGCCAGCAGGGAGGTTTGAACCATTAGGATTTCTTGATGTGAGGCAACAGCGTTAACCACTGCACCACTGCACCCGCAAGCTTCGGTAACCATCCTTGTATTAGGACGTCACAAAAAGAATTCTTCAGTACCAAGTTCATTTTTTTTTTCATTTTAAGTTAGTTAGTTAATTTTATTACACAAGATCACTTCAACTATTTAATCACATATTTATTTGAACCATATCATGTCAGAAAATACAGAATACCCCTTATATTTTCTCATAACCCAAATTTCACATTGTTTGTGCCAACAGCAAGGATTCAAATACAATCAGACACCTAAACCCATTTTGAAATCTTTAGAAAATAAAGCAAAGTCCATTGAAGACTTCTTTCTTTCTGTCTTGATGGATTTGTACTGGTCTGCACCTGCATGTTTTCTAAACCTAACTACACCTCAAGGGGCTTGTAAATTTTCTTTAGACACCTCAGACAGCCTGTCAACTCTGCTGTGAAGTGTAGGTAGTTAGGACCTGAGCCACAGGACCTCCTCTTCACCATGACGATCTGGAAAGAGGACAGACTGCAGAAACATGCAAGCATGGCATTCACAGATACAGGAGAAAGAAACTAAACAGGCAGAGTGAGGGACGGGAACATGGTAGAGACATGACAGGGGAGAAAGAGAGAAAGCTCAATCACACGGAGGAATATGATCCATATCCAAAATATCGGTAATCAGAAAAGAGAGAGAGGTTCCAAAATATTAAATTATTTAGCAAAGAGGAGCCTGAGAAGAAAGGACAGGTAGGAGAAAATTGTAAGAGAAAGGAGAATTCAGAGAGCCACAACTAGAATCTGAGAGAAACTGAGAGTAGTTGATACCAAATTAATAGGAGCATGCCTGTAAGAAAAAGTCTAGAAAATTAGAAACCTTGTCTGCCACAAAGTTTGCCAAATTTCATGTCAACGGGTTGAAATTTTAGTGTTCACAGCCACGACCATAACAAATCGCCTGGGGCATGTTTGAACTTCCATAAAAACGCATGCCTTTCAAAGAGCAGCTGTTAAAAAAAAAAAAACGTATTTCACCTGTCCCTCAACTCTTGAAAACACACAGAGACACACAGTTACACACTCATGAAAAGATGTGACTGATAAAATGAACAGTGTTTGTACTAGCTTCCCCAAAATAACTCTGAGGATGTTTCAAAAACAGCAATGCTGTCTTTAAGAGAATTTATAATGAAAAAGAGTGCCCGCTGTGTTCTGAGATGTCTATATTTCCTCTGCAGCTATGAGGCAGCTATGAGGCTACATAGCCTATGCATTTATATACTCACACACACACACACACACCAGGGTATTTTCGTCTTTGATTAGACAGTTACACATTTACAGGAACAAAGAGATACTCACGGATCTGCCTCCAGTAAATCATTATATGAATTTAAATTCTATTTAAAGAGTCAATATCTTTGAACTCGATGCCCATAATGAATTCATAATGGACATACATGTGCAAACATATTAATGTAAGCATCCTCTTTTCTTTTCCCTCTCAACAGCTTGGAGGGTCATGACATCAAAAATTCATTGACAAGATAAAAGTTTAAACAGCTGCCAGCCGTTACACTCGCTGCAGAGCCATCCGCCGTGACACAACAGTTTGACATTATTCTGAGCAAATCGTTTGCAATCACAGAGGTGCTACAGCAGCATTTACTCAACCCATTATCCTTTAATCTTTTAGCGTAATGATACATACAAATCCTTGCAGAATGCGCTGGCAGACTAGACGGGCTTTCAATGGCCTGACAAGGAGAGAAGCGGAAACTTTTTAAGCACGGATACTCTTAATGCCATTGTTCGCTGGGGGAGCAACTCTGCCATGTTCTTTGACACAAACCACTGGCTCAATTAACAAAAGAAGGAAGCCACTCTCTTCGAATGTCAGCCTAAAAACCTTCCCCAGAAACCAATTACTGGCGAGCGAGTTTGCCTAATTTGCCATGACATGTCTGGCCGCACAAAAACACAAGAAAGCCCAGACAGAGTCGTGATGAGGGATCCGGGGTTCAGGCCACCGCAAGATGAATTGTCTTCTCTTTTTTTTTTATTTCCCCCCCATTCCCACTTCTGTCATTGCGCAGTGACCTTAACCTATAAGCCAACAGGGGCTCGTGCCTGACGCCGGCAGTTTTAGCATTCTGCATCCAACCCCCTCATCCATCACATTTTTAAGGTCAGCTTCTATTTCCAGTCACTCTATCAAAAGACAGCCTGTCACATTTATAAAAGGACTCACACCCACGCACATACACAAACACACACATGTAAAAATATACAAATATGGTGAGCTGGGAAAAGGGCCATCAGGCTCTGGTTTAAATGCATGCAAAAGATGCCAAGTAAACGAAGAACTGTTCCTATCACATATTAAATCTAGCATCTCTTTCTTGTAGATTTTTATGCATTACTGGAAGAAATTACTGGACTCATTACTGGAAGAAATGACTTCACTGCTTTCGAGGAATGACGACGATACGGCAAAAAGAAGGGCTCGATTCCACAGCATCCAGCCACAAAATGGAAAGACCTGGTAATTTTCAAGATCAGATGGCAGAGAACTATTTTATTGTGATTATCCAACCCATATGACTGACTTGTTAAGGTGTCACTGAAAAGACCTACCAAATATGGAGGTTGAATTAAAGAAAAGGATTATAAACTGTGAGTAAGGGAATGATAATAAGGTATCTGTACATTTATTATTTAATTTAAATGTTGAATTAGCTTTTGCATCTGTTTTGTGATGCTGCTACAGTAATTGTTTTGGGGGTTTTTTGGCTTCTATATTTGACATATTTGCTAAGGTACTAGGCTACCCTTAGGTTAGAATGACACTCAATTATATTGTGTGGCCGTTCAAGTGATTATAACTGCAGAAGGTTATCGATGAGTAATGTGGGTGTCTGTGTTTTTGATGTGCCTTTGAATAAAGGTTGTCTCTGGCATTTGGCTGCCAGTAGGTAAGCAAAGAAGTTAAGTTCTTCTAAACTACCAAAAATCAACAAAAGCATCAAAGAGGGCATACATAAATATACACATTATTAGAAATAAGTTACCCAAAATCATGGAATTAATAGTCAGATAACAGCTTAGCAGCGTCCAAGAGACACAGCCTGATCCTACATTAGAGGATGCTGGTACAAAAGTATTGGATCTTTAGAAAAGTCAGGACTGCACATGGCTGTGGGACTGAATGGGGGATTTACAGAAGAAGCGAGATTGAGATATTATGGTTCCAAGTACATTTTCCATACGTTCCACCATCAAGTGCAAATATTTTGTATCTGGATACAATGTGTGAGATATGATAAGGTTCCAACAATAATATGGCTGAAATGTGATGTCACAAAAATCTATACTCGTATTGCTAATATCTTTACCTGTGATGCAGGATTATGCTCTGAAGGAATATCTATGCTGATAGGGTGCCGAGATCCTCATTTAACGTTTGATCCCCAGAATGGGATCAAATGTTTTCCTTCAGAGATTTTACACAATCAGCATAAATTTGTGGATGGATGTTAAGTATGTAAGTTTGTTGGTCAGATGCTGTCATCTGACGGTTTTCATCAACTGTCAGAAATGCCACAATGGTTGGAGAAAGGATTCAAAGACTGTATGGTAGAACGCAATCAGGCAGAATTAGTAGCCTGTAAACTCAGTTTTACATCAGATTTACAATATATTGTAAATTAATGAATTTTATTACCAGGTTAAATAAATAAAAAAAATACATTATATTCTAAAAACAGGATGAATAATATTAAAAAATGCCCAAAAGAAAATATTCAATTATTTAATGGGCAAAACTATAAAATATCCTTCAAAGATTATATTAACTAAACAACTGATATAGCAATTTATTTTAATAAATTTATATTATTTTACAAATAAAGTAGATGTCTAATAAATAATATGACACGGACAGATGAAGATATACGATTAAAGATCGGATTCTGAAGAATAGAAATTGCACTTGTGTTTATATTTACTATATCAAATTAAAGTAGACAATATGACAATAACTTCTAAAAAAAATATACCTCAAGGTAAGACTGGAATGAATTTCATTACCAACAGATAGCACAAGAAAACTGATCGAAATCGAAATCCAGATTTGAAACATTTTTTTAAAACAATATCTATTGGCCGTGACATCTGACCACAAGCAGAAACTGTTCATATGAATTTGGGGTATTGTGTCTGTTATTGTGAATGTTTAATTTAAATACTGTGCTATATTATTATTATTATGTTATATTGTAATAAAAATGTTAATATATTATATGTCTGTGTCTAGGTTATTATTGTGCACTGTTGTTATAGTGTAAAGATTTGTGACCCCAAAAAGAACAGGTTCCTCAGTGCTGCCACTGATGGAGATCCTAATAAATTAAACTAAATTAGATACTTAGATGTTTGCTTGTTTTGTAAGGATGCCTCATTCAAATCAAAATAAAACTATTCACTCGAGTATTGCTGCAGGATCTAAGACAATATAGGATGTGATCCATACAGTGATATTCTAACTAACTGATAGTTTCACACCATTTCACAAGTCAAGTGGGCAACGACTGTCATGACCTACATGTGACCCTTACAGATCACATCTGACATCAACACCTTCCATGTGACATCACATCCTTAAATGGCTTCAGACGTGATCATTTATCATTCAGCAGATCAACACATACTGGATAAGCTGATTTTGAATCCATCGGCCACAGGAAATAAGATTGTGTCATCTTTTCTTTTGTTTTTTGTATATTTTAGACCATCTGAAAAGACCCTGTTTTTGACTGCAATTGCACTTTCTTAAATTAACATAAACACAAATTTTCTTACATCCAGGCTGTCATATTCTCATTCTTAAAATTAGCTAATGTATTATTGCAAAATTAATAATAAACATTAACATGCACTCTATTTGAGCCAATCAAAAAGTGGGCAGCTCAGTGTACATCGCTTTATACCTGGCATCAAAATGCATCTGTGCATGTGTCTTGAGTGATCAGCTGTAATCACATTTACTTCTTCTGCTCTATAAGAAAGTGAATTTTCACATCATTTCCAAACCAAATCCACAGCTTATACTGCTTTTAACCTGCACACTGCATAACCTCCAGTGCCTAGTCTGCCAGAAAAACATTCATGTGAGAAGGAAAACACACCGTATTGCAAAGAGGATTTCAGTTGAGTCCTGAAGTCACTCCTTCAGTGTGGCCCAAGACACATTTGTGTATCCACTTCTAAACGAATGTGAGCATATGCTGCCCAAATGACCTTGGAGTATGGTCTGAGGGATCACATTTCATTGCATCCTTAATGCATGGGTGCATTCACACCTGTACCAGGAGCTGTCCACCTGAGACAGGATCAAACATATTAATGCCAGGTGGTCAAATAAACCATCTCCTGACAACATGTCCAGGCTGGTCCCTGAGGCTCAAAGCTCTTCAGTTGTTTTCTGTCAGCCTCGTCTCAGGCAAGTGATCTTTGCTGTAAACTTTCAAGAAAAAACAACAACCTACTAAAGAACATTTAAAAACTGCTTTATAAAGAACAAATTCATTGCTGCAATGAGTTTCTTTCACATATTTTATTTCCAACTGACTTTCTGTCGTCTCTCCAATTCTCAATATGTGGCGATTATCAAGAAAATGTCTCCAGTTAACAAATTTGGCTGAAATAATGAAAAAAAAAATTACACTAGGGTGAAAGTAACGAGTCCACCACCACTCACACGAACACTCAGTGTAGTGTACTAACTACAACACCAAATGCTCAAGCTGTAAACACTGAAAAACCTCGCAGCGGACGGGTATTTCATGTTCTTCTATCCAGCAACAATACTCCAGTGAAAGTCCAAAGAGTTTGGATTCTAAATTGGCTGATGTGAGAGTGTGTGGTTGTCCATCTCTCTGTGGGGCCTGCCCAGAGTGTTCCACACCTTTTGCCCTGTCAGCTAAGATGAGCTGTAGCGCCCCAATGCACTGAGTTGGATAAAAGAATGAGGCATGTGCCATGTATAGTAAGCAGACTGCGTAACCATCATGAATTTGATTTAAAATTTTAATAAAAACAATGATGATGCACATGAGTTAAATTCCCCAATGCTTGTATTTGATTAGGAGAAGATTAACAGTGTCAGACGGAAACACAAGATCTGTGTGTGAGCAGTTTATTTTCCCATATTAAGAAATGTGAAAGCCCTGCATGTCAAAGTTCATATCATCTCCACTTTCCACAGGATTACGTCATATGGAAAAACGTTTTCATTCATCTAAAGTTGACTAGTGTTTTTCACTTTAATTACTTTAACTTTTTCACTTCTATACTTCTGTAGTTAACACTAATTAATGAATTTTACAGCATAATTGCTAAAGTACCAACTGAACTCAGACATTCACAAGAGGAAAGAGTGTCAGGGATGTGTAATCCATAGTTACTGTGAACGGTACCACAGTATAACTGTGCAAAATACACTGTTGAGATGTTTTCTTGTTTAAATCAAAGCACAACGTGCATTTCTCATTAGCAACAGGTCTTCATACTTGGAAGCCGTGTAGTCCAGATAAGTGGGAATATGCAGAAGACAAAGTGTGACACAGCGTTAGCATACTGTATTGGAAAGCACTGTCAGCTTGGTTATGTCTGTGTAATATAGCTGGTTATTAAAACTGCAAGCTAAATGTGTGTGTGTTTGTGTCCGTGTGACACAACAGGCAGTATGCACAACTGCCATCCATCACCCACACACTGTCAGCAGGGGAGCTAAAGACTACTCACATATGCACATACACACACATAAACACACAGCCCCAGTGTGCGCTCCATCCTGCCACATATTAGACACAAATACACAAACACGGTTCCCATCATTTCTCAAGAAATGTTCCTCCTCACAGTCTCAAACCTGATATATTTGTGATATATTTATCCTAGACCCTGACATCCAGATTTAATAATCAATAACATTTTTTTGGGTGTATTATAGTTGATTAAAAAGTTACATTTTGCTGAGTGAAAACCCAGATAGCTCAGAAAACAGGAACAATACTTAGTTTTTGGTTTGGTTGATTTGTTTTTTATAATTTTACTTTAAACAAATATTTAGGGTTGCCAATAATCAGCGTTTTCCATTCAGTCATATCGTGGCCATTTTCAAAACTTTAATTGGCTACACCTTGTCACCTTTCACCTGTACTTGCTGGCACCTTGCTGGAAATGATACAGCATCTCTTGATTTTTGAGCTATTGGTTACATTTAGGTTTAGCAATGTGTCCCGAAAAGAAAATGAAAACAGGCAAATAAATAAAAAAAAATAACAAAATAAGTTGGCTGGCTTCCTACTTGTCTCTTGGTAGCTCCAAGCAGCCATTGCTACCACTTTGTGGCTCTAATTAGACTCATGAGCTGATTCTTTGTGGTTGTTTTCGAGGAAGCAGGCAGGCATGAAAATGTTGCGAAGGTAAAAGTTTTCTTTCACACATTCGCTCAGTGACAGGACGTGCTGTGCTTGGACTCATCAAGTGACTTGTTGCCAGTGCCAAGCAAATGAGTAAAAGATATACTGCCTAATTATACTGACACCCCATGTCAGGAGGGGGAGGAAGAGAAATATGCTTAATTGCGCTGAAATACACTAAAATGTCTGAATTAGTGTTGTCAGGCAATCAGTTGTGACTAAAATATATGATCTCAATGTGTGTATGTTGTTAGATACCGAGGAAGACTGTTAGCATTGAACCCAAATGGAGCACTAATCCAAAATGATGCCAGCATCAGATTTTTTCAGAGTTTTCACATGACATGCTTTCAAAACCGGGGCTCTACAGTAAATTATACTTACAAGGATGCATTTGTGATTTGCTCCATGGAGCAGAAGCAGCATCAAGCTGAAGGGTCTCACCAGTACCAAGAGTTTGGACTACAACTATGAGCCGGAAATCAAACAAATTATTTTGTGTGGAAGAGGCATCAGTTTCCAAGAACAAAGAAGGCACATCAGGAACACCACTTTCCTGATGTGCCAATGTTTGACTACACAATAAAATTGGCATCCACACAGGAAGTGCTGCAGTCGTCGCTTGTGGCTTTGTGGCTTGAGATTACCATGTAGAGTATTTACAAATCTGTCCTAAACATCCTTTGCTCTTACTGGTAGCTATACATATATACATTTTTTTATTATGAATTACTATGAAGGTAGCAGGTACTGTGCATCAGAGGTTAAATGCAGGTAAATTTATATCAACAGCCAAGATGTCAATCCAGGGGTGTAATATGTGTATTATAACTGAGGTTTCTGCGTAGCTTGCAAAGAAGATCAGCAGCCGAGCATTTGTAACCAAACCTTACATCACCAAACGCAATGCAAAGTGTTGGATTCAGTGGTGTGAAGCATTCCACCACTGGACTCTAGAGCAGTGGAGACGCATTTCTCTGGAGCCACTAATCACGTTTCTCCGTCTGGCAATCTGATGAACGAGTGTGGGTTTGGTGGTTGC
>VOQJ01017942.1:60423-77327 GCA_015052665.1 Apistogramma diplotaenia | reverse complement strand
GCATCTCTGCAGGGGTTGGGTAATGCTGCTGCTCCACACTCATCTGTAGTGTCTCAGCTATAACAGTGTACATGCTTACAGACCAGGAACCAGTTGCATCAGCTTGTTGTAAGTTTAAACCTAGCTTGGTTTTATAATGTGCTTGCTAAGAGGAGACGCATCACCAAAATAAAACTAGCTGAACAATTCTTAGCTAGAAATTAGCTACTAGCTAATGTTACCTGTTTGAAGAGAAGAGCAAGTAAAGTATTCGAATTCATATGTAACAAGCTTACTTAATTTGTAGATGTTTCTAGAGTTTCAATCAAGCACCGTTCTCCTGGGCCGAGGTGGAAGTGGTAAAAACAGCAGTGCCTGGTATGGCCGCTTGACGTGGGCTCTACTTGTGCTCACTGAAGACTCCCGTGTTAAAATGCCCAACCACAGAGCAGACATTTTAATTCATATTTTTAACCACTACAGGTCACTCTTAAAACAGAGTTGTTTTTTTAATATTAATGAGACTTAAGTCTTAGACACTGTGATTTTCCTCTTCATAACACTGGTAACTCTGTTTAGCCTTTTCTGAGGCCTGGTCACTGTAAGTTATCAGTGGATGCTGATACGGGTGGCTGTAGTCTAGCTGCCTGTTAGGTTTCTCCTCAGTTCATTTGAGTTACACAACACAAGTGTCTCAGAGCCTTTCGGAGTATTCTCAATGCAACTATATATGCAGTCTATTCTGCTACCTGTGCTACAGTTATGGTGAGTAAAATTCTATTCATTTACTGTTTATTTTATACTATATTTTTAGTATTTTCATATCTAGTATGTTACTTTGCAATTAACTGATAATTTAAGACTCAGATGTTTTAAGAGGCCAAAATGCTAAAAATCAAGGTGATCAAAATAGTTAAATAGTTGAAACCCAGGTTAGTAAAACCTCCATCAGAACCTGGAGCATGGAGGGACAGCCAAGGGGGCAGAGAGCGATAGGACAAAAGTCATAAGCCCCAATAGAAATTTAACTGTTACCCAGAAGAGTCAGTTATTTATGCTGATGTATCATTTTTTTAAAGCCTGCATAGGCTTGATGACAAGCAGATCTCAGGATGTGGCAGACTAGAGACCGAACCTGATACCATAATAGAGAGGGAATGTGAGGACGAGAAGGTACAGTAATCGAGGGTTTGCAAATAGAGGGACAGATGGAGGAGGAGCAGAAAGGTGGAGGGAGGAGAAATAGACAGTGAAAGAGGGAGGGAGGAGGCAGTAACATGTGATTAATGGATGGGTGGTAGTGGGGAGGTTGAGGCAGACTGGGAGAGAGCAGAGTGACAGTAATAAAGTGAACCTGCCTCCCATTCATCTCCCTCAACCCATCTCCCGTCTGACTGGTAGGGCTTTACACACTGACTAATGCCACGCTCCACATGCGGGCACAGACAGGAGTGCCACACACCGCTTGCTGGCTGCCGTACGCCGCCACATAAATGAACACGCATCTTCTTATGGTCTCCCAACTACAAGCTCTTCCCAAGCTCAATCATTCATCAGCACTGATAGTCGTCTGAGAGATCAACGCTACCTCATCGGCTTTTATGGCGTCTAAATCACACTGTGCATCAGGGTCACCCGGCATAAAACAATTGCTATTGTCGCTTAACAACAGGTCAAAACATGGCAGTCATGTTTGTCGTTGAATATGAGCTCATGACCTTTCCCAAATGGAATGTGGGCTTTGGTGATTTTTTTTTTTCGTATATGAGTCATATCATAACAATGTGATGATTTGCTGGTGTTAAAAGCAGTTTATGCTGTTTTTGTGAGATGATTCTGTTAGTAGGTGGTCTTAGGTAAACAGCGATGTTCGCCGACCTTCCCTCTGGCTGTCTTAATGAGATGCATGTCCCAAACGTAGCCTCATTAACCTGTCCTGAGCTGTTTCAGGTCACGTGTTTTACATTGATTCTGCACTGGGGGAACATAACCTCATCCGTAATAGGGTTATGTTAGGGTTGTTACTTCTGCTCATAACACGCCACCTTCACTCAGACTTTCTGTAATTATAATAAATTAAACGTGGCTCACAGTGGAAAAGATGAACCTAAATATTCATCCTCCTGGAATTGCGCATTGCATTTAAAGTGAACCTTCCCTGACCTTGCTAGTGAGCCAGGAGCCTCATCCGCAACCCTCCCAAATGAATACATTATTAGAGTCACGCGTGCATGCGTGCAGGTGAATGTAACGTTCAAATAACTTGCAGATGAGTAATCATTTATCTTTCACTCACTAAAATGAGTCAATCACAGCGCTTGAAACCCAAAGGCCTACAGCGAAAATAAAATGTATGACTAAATTGGCTTAAATTACTTTGGCACTCACTTGATAAAAGATCCTCCATGTTATTTCAATCATTAGTGGTTTTAATTGCTCCAAGGTATAATGAACACATTACTAATTGATAAGGAAACCAGTAACAGTAAAAATCCTTCTCCAATGGGCCCCACCTGCATGGGGTAAATCTGTCTTCATATCAGCCACATGACTTTTGCCCTGGCAGACAATAGATTAAACAATGAATGAATGATTTATTAGCCATCGTTGTCGTGCTATTTAGATGGATGGATGTACACGCGGCATGACCTCACTTCCTTGTTCTCCGCCTTGTATACGAGGGTATGAAGATAGGAGGGGGGTGGACGGGTAGATGTTGGCAGGGCGGGGTGGGTCAGGCACACCACTGGCCACTGACAGGACCCAGCCACTTGATCAATGATCCCTAGATTCGATATTGTGGAGAGGTGTGAGGCAGCTGCGTCTGAACATCAAATACATATGGAGGGACAAAGGTGTGTGTCTGTAAACTGCATCTGTCTTTGTGTGCAAGTGCGTGTGGGATGGAGTGCAAAGCCAGAAAAGTAACTACCTTTACTCTCTCCAACCTTACCTCCCCTCTCTTCCTCTTTCTCCCTCTCTCAAATGGGTTATTCTGGCGATGGCCCTGACAGGCCATGGTTTGGATTTTGATTTATGTTCCTGTGAAGCTCAAATCAAAGGTTCCATCTACTGCTGCTTTATGGCAGCTGGGATGATGAATGGTGCAGTCTCTCGGTCAAACCAAGCCTCTGTGTCTTTGCCCCACATTTTAATTGCTAAAGTAGCCAGTCATCGCTCAGCCCTCCTACCCTCTCCCTGCCTCCCAACCTTATCCTTTCTCCGCTTTTCAACCCATTGTCTCTCGCCCTCCCTCTAATTCGCGTTCAATAATGTACCTTTATCTCCTCAAAATGTCTGGACTGCCTGAACTTTCCTTGATAAAACTTCAAATCGGCAGCTAAAGTGTATCCACGTGCGAGCATTTCTGATCTAACAGCGAGCAGTGGAGCCTAACAGATAGCTCTCGCTATTTAGAAATTGTATCCGTCTTTTCAGCTGGCATACATTATTTTACACATCCAGTGTTAGTACATGATATACAGCAAACAAGTCTGATGAAGGGGAAAATTCATTCCTGCATCAACATAAAAAGCCACTTTATTTGGAGGAAGAATGCGCAGATGTCAAGCTCTGATAGAGTTTATGTTTTCTCACTATTTTTCAAAAGTAAACACATTCTGCGGTACATGACATTACTAAGTAGGTTAAGTATAGCCCCGGGCCATCATCCATCAGTACAGAATGAAGCGAGCATATTCTGCTCGATGAGAGGTGAAAGTTTTCCACTGTGCCACGATGACATTTAATTTTTCACATCTCCTGCGTGTTCCTGGGATGAATTTTGGCAGACCTGGTGCAATTTAGCTGCTTGGCAGTTTGAAATTGGGCGATGAATCACAACGTGGATTCAATGGGAGCCAGTCAGTGTACAATATTTTCTCTGTGTCAGACTGGAAAGATAGAGAGAGCGCGGGAGAGATACAGAGAAAAATAGCGAGAGAGAAGGGGGAGAGAGACGGAGAAAGAGAGAGCTGCAGAGGCTTTAGATTGTGTTCTCCAATCATCTTCCACTCACACAGCCTATCATCCCTTCCTCCCCCCTTCAAAAAACAAAGTGCCGGAGCCGACCATTATAAGAGAAGCCGTGTGTGGCTGCAGATGTCGAGCAATGGCGGAGGTCTTTAAGGTCTGCAGTTGGATATTTTGACAAAGAGCAGTGAAGAAAGAAATCAATAAAGTCAGGACTTTGCCAGTCATTGAGCAGAGCAGCGGAGAATGCAAAGCTACTCTCCAACCCCTACACAAACTCAAAATGAGCAACCGATAGACTGACACTGCCTCTGACACGAGCCATTTATTAGCCTGGCAGTAGAATATGGTGGATTGCACAGCTGATGGTCTGTAACTGGGAAGACCACACCTGAGGAGGAGCCATGTTATAGCATGTGTGTTGGCACCGAGCTAGGTAGTGACGCCTTAGTGTGAAATATGCTGTGGTAACTGTGCTGCATGCCATCTGCTTAGAGAAATATTCAATCTACAGCATTATCCATATTACCCAAAATGTGCTATAGGCTTACTTAAAGGATTGTGCTCAAGCCTCATGTTTGCATCATCTGCTCTGCTGAGCACTGAAAAATGATCACCTCCAGTGGTGCTGCTGAGTGTGTGTGGGTGTGGGTGTGTCTGTGGGACTGCACTTTGACCTCCAATTGGAAAGGATTTTGAATCACATGCATTTGAAAGGCCCTCCTCTACATTTTGTTATCGAGTGAAAATTAATCACAAATAATGGTAATGGTATACGTAGAATGACATGATCCCTATCTTTATTCGCAATAAATGATTGAAGAGATGGATGCAAAAATAACACATTGTTATAACAATGTCATGACACAATATGAACAGGCAGTTACATGGTACTAAAGGAGGTGAATTTAATATTTATTTCTATTGATGTTTAATCTTATTACCATGTGTGAATACAAAAATCACTGTTTTTGAGATTTATTGAATTTTTAAAATAAAATTTAAAAGGAAAGAAAATAACTATCACACTATCTTTTCTTTTTGACTGACTGTTATTGATATATCCAGTTGCATTAATTGTTTCTTCTAAAATTGCTAAGAAAAAATTAAAATGCAGTTCAGTTCAACTTACTGAGGAGCTGTGCTCACTAGATTTTGTTCTTGTAACCCCTCTCAAATTGTTAGCCATATGTAACACAGCTACTGAGACAAAAGCCACTTGTGGAGCACTTTGGCCTGTCTTCTCAGCTCAGTGATATGCCAGTACCGGATGTGTGTGAGCCTCCTCTTCCACAGTGTAAAATCAGATTACCCAAAAGGGGGATGAAAGGATAGCGTTGTGGAATGGCCATAGACCAGTGAGTTGTCAAGGCCATTTATCTCTGAGGGAGAAAGGGGCTGAGCGATGATGGAGAAAGGAGAGTGAGCAGAGTTCTTTTAAAACAATCTAATGATCTTTGGTTTGCAGATGCGACCAGCGTTTGTTTCTCACCTTTGAGTGCTTGTGTATTGATTGACAAACAAGGCATATCCCTTCCCCTTACAAAGTGACCTTATGTCTCCTTCCCACCTCTTGTACTTACATACTTTATATGACATCTGTCTGGAAAATGTGAAGTGAAATCTCTTTGTGCGCGCATGTGACTTCAGATGTGTTTGTGCGTGTCATTGTACGTACACGTCCGAGGCGTGAGGATGATTCAAAGTGCCATTTCCTTGTGTGAGGACAGCCTTCACAAACACACTCGTCATGCAGAAGATGTTGTCATCCTCTGCCTCATTGTTTGTGTAAGTGATGTCTCCAATCACCATCAAACACGTGGAGGTTTCACCCTCCCTCTGTCACTCTCCTTCTCTGCCTTCTCCTCCAATTGTACAAATTGTCCCATCGTCCTTCTGCTCCTGCAGTCTCACATCTCTCCTATCATTCTCTGCTCAAGAGGTTGTACTTAAAGGGACGTACAGATAGCGGCGTATACACAGAGTGATGTACAGAACAATGGATGTGCCAAGCCCAGATTTTTGTCTCTAGTCTGTATCTTTGCAGACAAATGTAGACTGTAATGAGAGGCCTGCAGACAAAAAACAAAAAAAACAAATGTGTGGAAATTCAATTAAAGACATTTTTCTGAGATGAAATAGGTGACATAAATATGCACATAACTATGACAGAAAGGAACAATCGTAAATGAAATAAAGACAAAAAACTACCGCATTCAAACCACATCCATCCAGACCTCTTCATCGTGAGTTCAGTATGTAAAATAACGATGTGTGCGGATGCTTAAAGACCTGGCTATTATTTGTTCTGTTGATCTGATTCCTGTACTGCAGCTTGTAGTGGCAGGCAGAACTGTGGCAAAGTTTGAGGCATTTGGTTCTTCAGATTCTTGCCATCACTGAGCCAGCCTGTAACAGAGGCAGCCAATGGACACAGAGAAAAAATACACATTTCACTACACTGAGTACACAAAATGTTATTCCAGGCACACCGTATACAATACACAGAAATGTATCATAAAAGTACCATATCGCAATACTTTAGAGATGCATAAAAATTTCACACATCATGTTTTCTCCTCTTATCCAGGAGAGTCAGAACCCACTATGTAGTCTCCTCCCTAGATTTGGCTTGAAAGGCTGGCGTGGTGCTGGCTCGCAGTATGCACTTATCTTGCGCACAAATTAGTCAAACAGCGGAAAGAAATTCATCGAAAGTAGCACACAGATGAAACCAAATATGTATGAGAGCATTCATTTACATATAGCATTTTAATTTAGGTAAAATGTGGCCTGAAAGAGCACTCTTTAAAAATCTGTGCTCACATGCAGAAACAAAAGCAAGCGAGACGGCGTTAATCCACGAGACCTGCAAGGGCAGCAATTAAAGCTCACGTGCCTGAATGAAGTGATGTTTATTTATTTACTTATTCTTAATCCCTTTGTATGAAATTTACTGATAAATGAAATCTGTTCAGTACATTTTATTAATTTGATTTTAGTAAATCAAATTTGTAGTTACTAATTATATGAAATATAACAAAATGATTAATTATATATAAGAAAAAAATAACATAATGATAAAAAAACTATGTGCATCTGCAAATTTATACATTTTGAATTTTTCAGATTAACTGCATCGCTCAGGTTTTGCTTTTTATTTAACTTCTTAACTTATAATTACAATTAACCATCCACAGCAAACATATTGTTTCCTTCATGTGACTCCAGACATTTTATTGCAATGAGATCTCTTGTTGAATATCTCGCGTGCTTCATTATTCTTGTTAACACGGGCAGCTCTGTGGCTGAAATTTCACGAGGTGTGATGTGTTTCTGATGTACACAGCTCAAGCAAACCATTTAAAACTGCAGGTGTGAACAGAAAATGACATTTACAAAATGCATCTGCACCAGTGGGCATGTGGGCTTTGACACCCATAAATAGGACTGAGCTGAATTGGCATCACAACACATTTGCAGAGAGAATATAAAAGCAATATTCCAATTGTGTGCTGCAGATATTACTGTAGCTGTTTTGTTTCTGTATATAGGCAAGTACTCCATTAGCACTGTCTCTAGCTGTTATAATGGAGCTAGTGAAGGCTTTTGGCAGGCCCATTACAGGATCCCCAGCCCCATCCCACCCCACCCACCCACCCCAAATATCTCTTCTCATTACCTGATCGACCTGTTAGCATTCGTTACCAAAAGCTGTGGCCGCTCCCCGCAGAGTACTTCAGATAGATTTCCCATTTTAGATCAGAGCAAAGTGGAGTCAGCTTCGATTGGAGCCGACATCGGAGGAGTTCTTCAGGGCAAACCAGCTGTGACTGGGCTGATGTGTAGCTGTCACTGTGTCGTGACATGATATAATATGAAATGATATTGAACAACGCTGGTTTGGCACTAAATTGTTAGCAGGGCTTCAGGTCTGACAGCAGCCAGTTTATGGCTTTAATCCCAAGGTCCTTTAAACCTTGTTTGACATAAATTGAGTTTGGCTTCTTGACAGGGAAAAAAGAGCAATGACAGAGAAAACAGTTTCTGTTCTTCTGTCTTGTTTGGTTCAAATGGGAAGTTTTTCTGTCTGCGTAGTTTCGTGTACTCGCGAGCATCAGGAAATGTAGATGTTAATGTCAGAGTCATTCAGCTCAGTGAATCCTGCACCCTCACTACGGAGAATCATGACATGAGTATTTGACGAGATTTCTACTCCGCACATACTTCTGCACTAAACAGATCGCTGTCCACGATGCATCAACAGACCTTAAATTAAAACACTGAAGCCGAGCAGCTTCAGACGGCCATCTCATCTCACCGTCGGGACGTCGACGTGAGCCAGTGATCTGTGATAAATCTGCTATGTAAAGTTCAATGAAAAACCCCTAACGCAGGTCTGAGGAACCCCGTTACCATGACAAATGCTCCGACTGACAGCAAAAGATAAGACTCATCCTTCACCTCAGCTCAGCCTATTTCTCAGCAATAATGTTCATAATGGAGTGCCCTGATGTCGCTATTGTGTGAATAATTTAAATTGTGATTTAGATTATTGGGCGCTGAGGTCACAGCCACAACACCAACACGGCCCGATACAGCTTCACTATGCACTCCTGAGAGGGACGTTCCTACCCGGGAGGAATATAGCTGGAGATGACCGAGCTGCGACGATTTGGTGTGTGGCTTAATTAGATGTTCCGCCGACATCTGTTTTTAAGGGAAAACTGCAACTCTGGCATATTAATTCACTTTGTAATGAATGACTGAATGTCAGTGCAGGCCATGAAATCACCAAGAGAGAAGGATGTGTGTCTGAGTGTGTGCAACACAGTGATGCTTTTCCATCTGTTTGGCAAAAACATTCTCCCAACACTGGCACCATCACTGTGCAGTAGCCAGAACAAGGAGGGATTCAAGATGGCTTTACGCTGATTGGAATGCCATTTCAATGGGGGGAAAAAATGAAACAAAGATAGAGTGGACATTATGCTGCTGAATCTTAGTTAAGGACGCTTCACAAGTGTGTGACAGTGTCATTAATCTCATGAAATTACAGAAAGAGAAACCAATACAAGGGAATCACGAGCTGCTAACAGAAAATGGGTTCACTTTTGGTGTGTAGAAATCCTGTAAATACACTCATACACAAGGATGTTATGCTATACACACACACATATATATACATGCATATATATGTGCATAAAACTGGACATAAAATCTGCTTTCACTAAAATCTGTTTCCCTTTGTTTAATATCTTTTCTGTCCTTTAAATGGAATTAATGAAACTGCACATGCAGGATTAAACGGGATCTTTCCCTGTTAGTGACTGACTGCGGTCCAAGGAGACCACTTGGCACCTGGAGTGACAGGCTGCCATCAGCGTGTAAAGATGCTAATATGAATTCTGATCACTCACTCATATAAGCAAGGGAATTACTGCCCATCGCCAGCATCTAGTGATTCTCCACACATGGCAAAGTCAAGGGGCACGCTGTAAAACCCAGGCAAATGGAGTTGGCACGACAATCAAAGCCAGATTCTGCTTGACACTTCCTTCCTAAGTGATAGTGCTGCAAGATGTGCTCTGTAATGTAATAAATTGGGAGCTCTGCCCTCAAGATTTTAGACTGATGAGAAATTTCTATGACAAATCCATCGCTTAAACTATCTCTGTCCTTCAGTCTTCGCTCCTGCTTGAGCCCATGGTGGTCAAAGGCTAATTACCAAACAGGATAAGAGGCAGAAGAGGAGAAAGACAGCACATTCATATTTTTAAAAGGTGTAAATTTATGCAGATTATTGCTAAGAGTGGAATGTCTTTTAACTGTAATTCAAGAGGATGAAGGTTGACGTGCATATATAGACAGGAGCTAGCAAACTTTAACAGCATGTCACTGTTGATACTTACCTTTGGTTTACTTCATCTGAAAGCTGAATAAAAAAAAAAGGACAGATTGTTTCCAAAGAGCTTTTATTTTCTCATCCCACCTCACCTGTTTTACAATAATAAAAACGATTCTTAGACCCACAGGTATATTTGACATTTCCAAATAATTTAACTGCACTGTCACTCATTTTTCAAAGGGAACATATTTTCTTGCCAGCAAAATATCTATAAACAAAATAAAGTCCACATAAGCAGGCAGATATTGTAGCGAAAGCCGAATTCACAACAGTGACATCCAGTTAAGTAGGGTTTGACTGTAGTGCGGGGCCATTATCCTTTCACTTTGTTTTGTATTGTTTGTGACTTTCACACACAGTTTGATTTGGTTTATGCAACAAAGCTGGGTTAGCTTTAGAAAAGATCATGTTTTGGGGAAAAATGTGCAGTGCAATGCAAAATATTGAGGAGCCAAGCCCCCACTGTGTAGTGTCTTACAAAAGAAGACTACAAGAGCAAGGGACCATGTTACCCCACCCAAGACATGGTTACCTGAGCCCCTCCTCTCAAGGATAACAATCTATTGACCAATAGAAGAAGCCTGTGGCTGCAAGTGGTAGAAATAATAATCCCTTTAGCTATACAATATTGTGCAAAAGTCTCAAGCCAACCCTTTTTTTAACATTATCTGACCTATGAATGATTAGAGCATTAAAAAAAACCTAACTCGAGGGATGAAGCAGAAATCTACAAATAACAGGCAACTTTCATATCAAGACGCACAGTGGAAGTGGTGGATTGGCCTCTGCAGAGTCTGGACCCCAACATTATTAAAGCAGTGTGAGATCCTCTTCACAGAGAGCAGAGTGAAAGGCAGCCAACATCCAATGAGCTTTGGAATGTCCTTGAAGAAGCCTGGAGACTACTTAAAGAAATTATATAAAGCTTGCCAAAGAGAGTTCAGGCTGTTTGGTCATCCCAAAAATTGATTTTCAAGCTCGTTAGAACTGTGCAAACTCTGTTTTGTCTTACATACTGAGCACCGATCAAGTATAATATTATGACCATGAGCAGAACAGCTCCCAAAGCATCACACTGCCTCTGTCGGCTAGCCTTCTTATACTGCATCCTTGTGCCAGGTGTTCTCCAGGTAAGCAACAGATGCGCACACCCAGCCAGGAAATAAGATTTAAAAAGACAAATATTGCGTTAATTTGTGATTTTCCAGAGATACTAGTGAGTGGGTTTGTAAGCTTTATAAGCTAAGCTATGCTAACTATTTAGCACTCTGTAGCCTCGTATTTTGCAATCAGCTTGAGAGTGGTATTAGAGGTCCTATTTCATCCTCGCCCTCAGAAGCGTTCCTGTGCGACTGTGTGTACAATATGGACGCGGCCTCTCTGCATTCATTGTAACGGACAGCAGGGGGCACTTCTCTGGTTGCAATTATAAACTCTACAAGAAAATGACCATATTGCTGACATGGCATATGGCTTCAGTAAACACTTTCCTAATGAACATATGGAGTAACTCACTAGTTTTTTATGTTTTGCTCCTGTTTAGAGTTGAATAGACAAGGCAGAGGCACTTTAAGGTCTGGCTACCTTTTAATTTAAATGTCCTCGCCGTGCAGCTGTGCTTAGCTTCTCAGTCAGATCCATACTTCAATGCAGCGAGTGATGGACAAATCCAAATCCATCTTTAAATAATATCCATCATTTAATTGACCTGTTAGCTGTATGTCAGTATAATTTTTCTCCATGTGTCACATTTGGTGTCCAAAAAATGAAAGACACTTGATGAACTTGATGCCCCGTTTAACTTCGAGGTGAACTGCAGCCAGTTTTGGTTCATTGGGATCATTAGGGATTGAACAGGAGACCTCTGACCATTTCTTCTTTTTACTGCTTCTTTTAATAGCTTTTAATATGCGGCATAACATGTAATTAACACAACAAAATCCATGTTTTGCAAACATTCAAAAGATATTTGTGTCCAAGAAATGCTTACTTTAAGTAATTTGAGTACATGTAAATTTCCCATGTAATTTTGTTACATAAATACAATCTAAATTGTTAAATATATTGGAATCTGGTCAAATGAAACTGACTCGATGGCGATACATTCAGTTTATACCGAGCAAGTTTTCTTTAATGATTAATTATTTAAATAAGTGACCCTTTGATTATATATATTTCAGTTGCATTTTACTCGAAATTTTTACTTCATGTTTATGAGGGCAAAGAATTTTTGCGAACTTACAGAATTTTAAATGAGAAGGTAAAAAAAAGGGGAGGAAAAAGCCCAACCTGACACAAAGTCAGGCCAGCGGTGCCCGCTCTGCACCACTGTCCCTCCACTTCTCTTCTCCCCTGTGGATTCCTGCTTCACTCTGGAGAGTGATGATACTGTCTACTCTGCTAAGACTCCCCCTGCTTGACATCTCGACACGAGGAGAAGGATGTTCCTGTCTGTCTCGTCACATCACAGACGTCCTGATTCGGATCCCTCCCATCCAACACCCTGTGATGCTTCTCTTTAAAAAGCTGCCCGTCCATCATAAACATCCTCCCTTTTATGTTCCCCGCCTGAGAAGGAACAGGAAAGAGAGAAATCAGCCCTCTCTCAAACACATGCTGACAGCTCTAAGCAGACTGACGTGACATCAGAGGAGCGATGTGCCAGACATAGCTTTGAATTTCCATAACAAGGTAACACCACAATTATTAGTCACTCATTGAGACCATAGCTCCTAAAAGTTATTGAAATATTTCTGAATATGTTCAGAATTGCTCATCCGAGGTTAAAACCCAGCAAATTCAGGTTGTGTTAAACTTTCTTTCCTCAGAAAAGTGTTAATCATATACATCATCGTCCCTTAATCAGTCTTTTTCTAAATATTCTGAGCGGTTCAGCAAGAGTCCTAAATTAAATCCCTCACCTTGACTTCATATAAATGTAGTACTGTCAATAAAGGAGATATAAATAGATAGGGGTGTAACAATTCATAATCTACCTGAATATTTTAAAAGGGTCTTTTAGGCAATGAAGCCCGGGAAGAAGAGAAGAGAGAGAGACTTGATCAATCACCTGAGTTCTGCCTTTACAATCAGAAGTGCGCTAATTGAAATGGTGTGGAGTCGTCTACCACCCCTAACGGATGAACCGTATCAAATTAACGATTTTTCCTAATAATTTACCCCAAAATATAAAGTCTACTTTCGTCTCCCACATGCTTCACTTTGCCTGTCTGGACAGTGACTGAGAAAGAGTTGGTCGCCGGCTGTCTGGAGAGAAGCGCCGAGAAATGTTAAGGAGACCTTTTCAACGTCTGACCCGTTCAGTTTGTGAATGTTAATGTTTATTAATGAAGACACGAAGTGAAAAGCAAACGAAACGGCTTAATAACGGGGCGAAAGAGAGTGACGGCATTAAAGTTTCTTTTTTTTTTAAGTCGTCCATGCTGCAGGGCGCCAACGGCCCAAAAAAAAAAGCAATAAAAATCTGTATGTCGAAAGCTTAAAGATCACAAGTGTTTAAGGTGGCTCGTTTGATGTGTTATAAAAGGTGCTTACTTTGAGCCATCATCACATGTCCACCTTTTCCTGAGCTTTTCTATTTTCAGTGTGAAGCTAATGAATTGGGATCTGGAAAAGGTTTTTCTGCAGGCTTACAATGAGAAATGATAAGAGATTATTTTAGAATGAAGATCAATGACAAAGTCCAAACGGTATGAGGAGGAGCAGCAGCAGGAGGAGGAGGAGGAGGAGGAGGAGGAGAACAGGAGTATCATGTGGCCTAATGTAAGCCGAGTGTAATGTGCAACCCAAGGCCAAAGGCAAGAGCTTCATCTCACCAATTTTCTTTACAGGAGTGGAAATTACTCTGTGCCGTACATAGCTGATTTATACAAATTAATGACCTGGGTTATTAATAGGAAGAGGTGCATATATTAACCACTATGAGTAAAGGTAGCTTTAATTATGCATCCTTTATAAAACCTGTTTTACTTCAGCACCTGCTGCGTAGGTGCGTTTTCAAAATTAATCAGAATCTTGAATAACGAGTTCATAAAGCACCTGTGACTCTTTTTATGTTCTGTATACTCCAGTGACGGTGACAAAAGAAGCAAAATGTTGGTACCGATAGTCGGAGTCAGGCAGTTGTTTATTTTTACAGCTTAATTTAGCTGCACGTTTTCATGTTAAAGAATTCTTTAACCTTTCTCGTGGATACAGTATATTTAGACAAAGGGCATTCACATTTCACCGGACACTTCGGGGTCGCTTTTTGAGCAAGTGCCCCTGCCCTGCCCCTTTTGTTGTCCGAGGGGACCGCTGCGTTGACAATGGTGTCACCTCTCCCTTGGGGGGACACCTCAGAGTGATTTGTGGTCGGGGAAGACTGATGAACTGCTATTGCCACCCTGTTTCTTTGCTAGATCAATTCTACATGTAGGAGTGTGCTTTATGAATGATGGAGACCTCCTCAAGCCATCCATACAGCTGCCCAAAGACACTGCCCTGGCCCCCGTTGCACCTACAAGGCAGGAATAAAGCAATCACTCTTCGCAACATGGCCATGCATTATGCACCCATGCTCACACATGAATATAGCCCAATGAATGCACAGACAAAGCACATGCACAGACAAACACTAGCGTCTGCTTGCGAGAAATCAACGATGAAAACTATTTATTGCAAATTTGCTGCCTTTTAAGTTTTATTCCGAAGCCTTTTTTTAAAAAAAGAATAGAGTAAAAACTTTGCAATATTACAGAAGATTGGTCCTTTTCTCGTACAAAGCATTGCCGGTGGGGACTTCTCATGAGAACAGAACCGTCAGATTGCACTCTGGCTCTAAACTGTGCTGCCCATAACGGCACGGGCCAATAAGAGCGATTTGGTGTTATTGAGGGATCACTTGCAGCACATATCGGAAGGCTGAATAGCATTGTGAATAGGAGCAGCATACATAGATGTCATGAGTCCTGCCTCCTGCAGAGAGGTTGAAAGCAAAAAGTAGAGCGCAATGAATACTTGAGTGTTCTGGAGGCTATGAAATTGAAAGGCCTCTCTCTTTTTTTTTTTTTTGCCAAAAGATTTCTGTAGAAAAATAGAAGCCGCTCATGCCTTTTAATCACAACTTTGAGATTGATTGGGCGAACTTGTGTGCAAATCAATGCCGGCTTGACAGACGTTCCTCTTTTATGATAATCCTGGTGTCAAGAGAAAGAAGAGAGGAAAAATACAGCGGGGCTACCTGACATGAGGAGGAATCGCACATATTCCTTAAAGAGAACTAATCCAAGTATTAATAAAATATCCAAATTTCCTGTATAAAACTGCACATCTTAAAACAAGTGAGCACTTGAGCCTGTGAAATGGTATGCTGTTGTTTTCTTTAATAAAATACTTCAAAATGAGTTTCAAACTTTCATCAGTACAATAGTGTTAAAATGCTGGAAGCGTACCAGATACAATTTGCATGACTCTAATTATACCCATAATGCCCTCTTTTTCTGAATGTGCTAAACACCCAGCTAGATTGAAGCACTTTCAAAGCTTTAACGCACAGATGAAAGTAAGACGGATGCACAGCTGAGATAAGCTCGGTTTACAGTGCAAGCCCGGGAGAGTCACACTGTAGAGGCCATATACTATTTATGGGTTAATCGATACAGTAGCTGGATGACACCATGTCCCCGCTACTTTCTGTCATGATGATGGCTCACTAATTTTGGAGTGACTGCTTTCTCCTCCTGCCTTCAGCCGGCTCCAAGACAGTTTAATTTGGCCGTAAAAACGCCAATCACCGGGTTACTTCTTGTTCCTGGGGGAGGTCACAGTGGGGCCAAGTCCATAGGAGGGAATATATTCGCATAGTTCTCCAGCAGACACCGCTAACCCTTGACATCCCATTTGGGTTGTAATTTCATGTTGTTAAAGCGACAGAGACCCAGCCCTCTATGCTCTTAGAGACACAGCAACCTGATCAGAGAGGCCTTTAATTCGTGTTCTCTGGATGCTTGTGCATGTGTGTGTGTGTGCGTTTGTGAGTGAGATATAGAGGGAGAAAGGGAAAGAGAGTGTGTGTATGTTGTGATTTGTGTCAGTAGATCCTTGTCTGAGCACACGCTCGTGCATTTGTGTGTCTGCAAAATGTGCGCGTGGCTTTGAACGCACCGCATACAGTATGTTTTGGTATTTTTTGTGCCCTTTTTTTTGCTGGCAGGGGTCAGTGCACATCAGAGACGCAGGAGGAGACCTGGGACCATCCCACTCTGCAGAGATACTGCTGGCTCGAGAAAAAAGAAAGACACAAATGGTGAAAAAGAACTCATTACCTTGACTCCTACTAAGACTTGCTCGGATTCCCGCGAACTGGCTTTGATCTGCACCTAATGCAGATATATGGCAGACGTAATACTTTTACTGTGATGAAAGCTAACATTTTTAACTGTTCACATCAAAATATTGTGGAAGAGGCATCAGGCATGTTTACATTTTCAGGCAGTGTGGAGGGGGGGTTGTTTCACAATTTTTTTTGTGCATTATTACAGTGTGCAGGACTCCAGGAGCCACTGTCCTCTGTATTTCCATATCCCATTATTGGTATTTAATTGACTGCACTCAATAACCTTTCACTGTACTTATTGTCTTCTTTGACATTGTACATATAATTGCACCTTTTCTATTGCATTACTAATTCATCCCCACCCATATTTTATAATTACGTTTTACGCTAGATTTTGTTTATTTTGTGGCTTGCCAAAATAAAAAGGTTTAACCACGAATAGTACACTATTCAGTAGTATTCATTTTGTATTTCCTGGGTGTTCAGCTTTGACCCATAAATATAAAAATAAATCTTAAATTGTGGGTGGAGTGAGAGTAGAGATTGTTGAAAAAACTGGTGAATTATAATTTGATTACATAAATAAACAGCAAAATATATATTTTTAGATAAAAACAACAAAGTCACAGCGTTTCACATGAATTATTCGATGACAAATTCAAACTAAACCGTGATAAATGTTTAAAAAAATATGTGATTGCGAGCTCC
>VOQJ01017941.1:21155-35429 GCA_015052665.1 Apistogramma diplotaenia | reverse complement strand
TTTTTTTTATTTTATTTTTTTTTTCCCCCTTTTTTTTTTTTCCTTTTTTTTTTTTTTTTTGTACATTTTCAAAGCAAAAGTGAAAAAAATCCCTGTTTGTTAGCACATGTGGCTATAGCCTGACACGAAGCTGACACACAGAGTAGAAATACTACGGGCTCTGTTAACGTGAGCTAAGAGCGGGGTGATCTGGGCTGATAACACCAGAAAAGTCTCTCTTTCCAAAGAAAACAGAAGTAACCATGGATACACACAGAGAGAGGTCACAGTGTTGTTGGGAATGAGGTTGTGACATTAAAAGATTCATCATTACAGATGAGTTTGTTTTTGTGTTGCACAGCGTGATGTGCGCTGTGATGTATGAAGTTTGTCTCTTTCCTCTTCCTGCTGTAGTTTGCATAGTTGGACCCAATGGTGTTGGGAAGAGTACTCTGCTGCTGCTGCTTACTGGCAAAATAAATCCTGTAAGGCCGGAGATAAAGAACCGCAATTTTACATTTTAATAAAACCTGCCCTCTGATGACTTAGCTGGATGTTTTCCTTTTTTAGACCAAAGGGGAGATGAGGAAGAATCATCGCCTGGTGAGTAACTTCCTGCTGATGTTTTAAGGGGTTTATTATATTAATGTTTTTTTTTTACAGTTTACAGTTACAGACGTTTTATACATCTCAGCAGCTCAGGTGTAATTGGACAATTGACTGATGGACTGTTTAATGGCCTGTTCCTTCATTATTCCACTTGAGATTAAACGGATTCAAGATCTGGAGATGATTGCAAGTGTTGAACTTGTATAATTCTGGGCATTAGTATAACTACGTTTAAGAAAGCAGTTCTTCCACTGTTATCTGTTTCAACACAATGTAGAGGAGCTACTTAAGCTTTAGTCCCACACAGCTTCATTATTTTAACAGTGTTACATCCTCACGGCACATGTCAGTGGATACTGGGGCTCCTCTGCTTAAGAAAGAATCAAATCAGAGAAACTTAGCTTCGTACAGTATTGCTGACATTAGAATAACTTCACAGTGATGCTGAAAAGCTAGTTCGTGCATTTATTGCTTCTAGGCTGGACTATTGGAATTCATTATTATCAGGTTAGTCTAAAAGCTCCCTGAAAATCTGGGCTTCTCTCCACTGGCTCCTTATTAAACCCAGAATAGCATTAAAATCCTTCTACTAACAGACAAGGTCTTGAATAATCAGGCCCCATCGTACCTTATTGTCAGAATAGGGTTCTTCAAACTGCTGGCTTACTTGTGGTTCCTAGGGTACTAAAGAGTAGAATGGGAGGCAGAGCCTTCAGCTTTCAGGCCCCTCTTCTGAACCCTCTCTCTTAGGCTGCTGGGGGCTTCCCATGAGTATTTCTTCTTAACTCACCTCTTTTTACTCTTCATGTGTTTATACTTTCACATTTAGAGGCACAAGTAACTTTTGTCCTATTTCCTTTTCTCCTCTGCTGTGTCCCAACCAGGCACAGCAGAGGACTGCCCCTCCATGAGCCTGGTTCTGCCAGAGGTTTCTTCCTGTTAAAAGGGAGTTCTTTCTTCCCATCATCACCAGTGCCTGCTTATAGGGGGTTGTCTGGTTTTTTTGGGTTTTCTCTATTGTAGGGTCTTTACCTTACAGATACACTATGTAAACAAAACCGGATTGAAGGTGTTGAGCTTCTCCTCGTCAGGCTGGAAAACCAAAGCGAAGCCATTCATCAACATTGGCCTAGTCAACATTATGTCTAGCTAAAAATAAGGAATGTGCTGGCCAGCTCTGCAACACCAAAAGTGATATTGAAGCGATATCATCACATGTCCACACCCATTTATGCTCGCTGTTATGGTGCAGGTACTTACTGCAGTAATCACTTGAATGACAGTACCTTCACATCAGCGCTGGTATATGTGGAAAACGTCTAAATTGGAAACAAATAGTGTTTTTTCCAGAATGTCTCATCTTTTCAAGCTGTAGGAACATCTCCCCCTGTGTAATCAGGTGGGGGAGTCCAGCTTCCAGCTTATAGACCACTGCCACCTGTTTTAGTGGAAAATGCTGTAGCCTGTGAAAAGCTGAAACACTGTTTTGCCAATTAACATGTTTCCTTTGTTTCTGTCGGTAGAAAGTGGGCTTCTTTAACCAGCAGTATGCAGATCAGCTCAACATGGAGGAAACGGCCACAGAATACTTGATGAGGAACTTCAATCTTCCCTACCAGGATGGCAGGAAGTGCCTGGGACGTTTTGGGCTTGAGAGCCACGCCCACACCATTCAGATCTCCAAATTGTCTGGTATAGACACGAACCACTGAACAGGAATGTTTACTGCAGGGTCTTGTTAGGCAGACATTTGCTAACAGTGTCTGGATTTCTGCCTTCATCAGGTGGTCAGAAAGCCAGAGTAGTGTTTGCTGAACTGGCCTGTCGTCAGCCTGATGTGCTGATCTTGGTAAGCACCTCAGTCTTTTGTTCTCCCGCTTGATGAGTAGTGAGTGGTACCCTGCTGAGTGAGTGATTCTGTCTTTTCGCCTCATAGGATGAACCTACCAACAATCTGGACATCGAGTCAATTGATGCTTTATCAGAGGCCATCAATGAATACAAAGGAGGTAAGATTTGATGGTTGAATGCTTAGTGTCACAAGTGACCCTGGAAGTGACCGAGCTACAAGGACCTCCACAAGTGCTCAACCAATTGAAATGATGCATACATGAAGCCTTGTAACTATTAGAACTTTTTGATAACGCCTCATACTTCTGGCCTGAAATTGATTGTACCGATAAAGGTCCAATGAGCTCCCGAGTCATGGAAAGCAAGTTTTAGTAGAATTTTTAAAAAAGATGACTTGACAGGAAAATAGTTGATTCATCCCCAGCAGTTTACATTTCCCCCGTGAGGCACCGAGTGTTTTCAGGTCATATCAGACTGCAGTGTGTGTTGCTCAGGCTCTGAGTCACCACTGTGTGAAACAGTCACTTCATACACAGAGAAGTAATTTTTAAAAAAGGCTTTTAAGTACTCAAGTCATACATTAAAAAAGCCATAATTACTTATGCAGCTATGTGGAGTAGGCAGCTTGGGGTGGTGCAGGTACCAGGGCACTTTTTATTGCATATTTTAATGAGTTTGAGTGTAAAGGTGGAGTTGTTTTAATGAGGCACTGGGCCTGTTGTGCGTTTTTGCCTCCTTGGCTTTACCAATAATTCCAGTTGTATGAGCTGAGTATGTACTGGAACATTAACATCCTGACCTTTTTGTCCAGCTGTGATCATAGTGAGCCACGACGCACGGCTCATCACAGAGACCCAGTGCCAGCTCTGGGTGGTGGAGGACCGTACCATTAACCAGATTGACGGAGACTTTGACGACTACAAGCGGGAGGTGCTGGAGGCCTTGGGAGAGACCATGGTCAGCAAGGTCAACCCATGATCAGAGCTGCTGCCGAGCACACCGCGTGGACTGGCTGGTAGAGCATGTGTAATATGGATTTCTCGGGGGCATGCCACCTTCCTCTGGACTGCACCATCTTGATGGGGCTGAAGTTGGACAGATACTGGAACTTAAATCTACCACCACTTTATAAATATGGAGGTGATGAAATGTCTTGAATAATGCTAAAGTAAAACAAATGATTAAATTTTTCATCATGTGGTTTATTGTACAATTTCTTTGCACACCTGTAAGACACAAAAACATCTTCATACGGTCCAAACGGCTTTTTTTCCACATCACTTTAAGTAAGCTTTATATGTCTTCTTGACTTTAGCCACCTCTTTCTCATCAGGCAGTATTTCCCCATACCATTTGTACCAGTTGTCACCGAGGGATAGGGATGGGGGAGGTGGTGTGGAGCCCACAGCATCATGGGAATTGGAGTAGTCCACCCCTGAAAATTCCACATATGGAATCTGGAAGGGAAGTAAGCCTAGAAGAGAGGAGTGTTTTAAAATGATTAAACTGTTCTGTCACATCATCACATAGCTACAGTTTTACCATTCATGAGTGGTGCTTTTGTGCTGGGGGTGGATTTTATCTCCAACAGCAGATCACCCGAATGAAGGAATATCATTTTAGTTCTCCAGATACTTAATATTTGATCCGTTTTTTCTCCTGTGGGGACAGCGCTCACGTTACAGAAGCAACAGCACTGTTTAAAAAGGCATCTGCGTTCCCCAAATGTTGGGCTGCTTTGCACAATTAAATGGACCGAGTATCAGATGTCTCAACATCAGAAATCTTAGCGTTCTGAGTAAGCTGTCAGTTTTATTGTAGACTGAGTCCTAAAATGCAGTTTGACTTTCCTGACATGTAGTTGAGCTGGAACTCAGTTAAAGGACTAGAAAGGAATAAAGTGAAAGTAGGTGTGCTTAGAAATGCAAAGAGGCTAAAGAGTGACAGCCAAGGGGCTCGAGGAGGTTACGTACCTTGATCTTTGGCTCTGACAATTGCCTCATTTAGCTTCTTCTGCTGTTTAATACACACACCTGAAAAAGAGCAGAATCAGAACGTGAGTGGAGGATCCTGCTGCAGTAACACATATACTAACTTGGTGGTAGGGTGACTTACCCGTTCGAGTGGAATCAAACACCATCCCAGTGTGGGGACTGATGAACTGCTGCAGTAATTTGACATTCTACAAGAAAAAATAAAGTGCAGGTGATGGAAAAACCAGCAGAACTGCAGCAGCGGACATGCACTTAGTACTCAGAAAAGCTAATTAAAAAATTAGTTTTAGAACCCAAAAAAATTTGAATCACATTTTATGATTTTTAATTAATTAATTTGCATTTTATTGCATGAAAATAAGTATTTTATACAATGGAAAAACTGAACTTAATATTTGGCACAGAAACCTTTGTTTGCAGTTACAGAGGTCAGATGTTTCTGAGTCAGCTCTCACTGCAGCAGAGATTTTGGTCCACTCCTCCAGATCTTTCAGGTTTCAGGGCTGTTGCTGGTCAACACTCAGTTTCAGCTCCCTCCAGAGATTTTCTGTTGGGTTCAGGTCTGGAGACTGGCTCGGCCACTCCAGGGCGTTGAAATGCTTCTTCTGGAGCCACTCCTTAGTTGCCCTGGAAGACGCAGCCACGACCCATCTTCAGTGCTCTTACTGAGGGAAGGAGGTTGTTGGCCCAAATCTCATGATATGTCCTCCCTTCAATATGGTGCAGTCGTCTTGGCCCCTTTGCAGAAAAGCACCCCAAAGTATGATGTTCCCACCCCCATGCTTCATGGTTGGGACGATGTTCTTGGGGTTGAACACATCCTTCTTCCTCCTCCAAACACTGAGTGGAGTTGATATCAAAAAGCTCTATTTTGTCTCATCTGACAACATGACCTTCTCTCGTGCCTCCTCTGGATCATCCAGATGGTCAGTGCTGAACTTCAAACGGGACATGTGCTGCTGTGAGCAAAGTGGGAGGGCTTCTTATTGCAATAAAATGCAAATGAATTATTTAAAAATTATACAATGTTTCTGGATTTTTTTTACATCCTAACTCTCACAGTTGAAGTGTACCTACAATTAAAATGACAGAGCTCTCCATTCTTTGTAGGTGGGAGAGTATAAACACTTATTTTCCCCGATGTATATACTGCCGACTACACGACTGGAAAAGTGCTCACAGTAACATCTAACTCGGATTTCACTGTTTGCAAAAATGTAAACTTCTGCAGGTTAATTCACTCTCATACACTTTGACAGCAACTGAAGAAATAAAAAGGAATATCCTGACAGATTTTTCTATAGTTTTTGCTGGTGTCCTTGTTGCTGCTGGTAGCATGAGACTGTTCCAAGTTTTATTTAGTCCCAATTTACAACAGCACTCGTCACTTAACATTGTACAGTAAAGACCAAACAATATTAGGGAGAAAATCCCAACTGTCACCATGTGATTTGGTGACAGTGGGAAGGAAAAACTCCCTTTAACAGGAAACCTCCAGCAGAACCACACTCAGGGAGGCGCAGCCATCTGCTGCAGCTGGTTGGAGGGTGAGGGCAAACAGCAGACCAGAGGGAGACGAGACAAAAGTCACTAGGAGAGAGCCAGAGCTTATGCTGCTTTAAATCTCTAAACGCAATAATGATGTAGTGGCTATGTCCTCCTTGTGTGTTATGAGACCAGCAGAGTGATTGAGGTATTAACCCACCTGATGGTGAACAATGATGTTTGGATCACGACAAATTGGGCAGGGGTTTCCACATGTCTTGTCGCCTCTCTAGAGGAAACCAAAACAAGTGCCCTGGTTATTTTTGCATGACAAAACGAATGTAAGTGATCTGTGGTAAATTACAGCTGAAAATAAAACAAATGTTACAATGCAAGTCTTGCGAGTCTTCTGTGGGGGAATGCCTCCTTTGTGGTTCCTCCTGTAGCCAGCCCACACTGGATTGCTTCCATACCTTTCAATATACTCTGCCACGGAAAGAAATGCACAATGAGACCACAAACCCGAAAACTTAAGATGACAATTATTTCCGCTTAAGTTACCTTCACTCTCCAGGTAATCCCAAGGCCTGTCCCTGTAACGGGCCAGAGCCTCAGCGGCCTGAGCAGCATCCGTGTCCTGCAGCGATTCCGCACTGCAGTAAGAGTGGCTGGGATGGACGTAAGGCGACAGAGACGGGCATGTCCTCACAGGCAGCCTGTGGAAGCAGGACTGAAAGCACAGGAAAACAACACATGATATCATCTTCATAAATGTACCCTGAATGTGGACTGGAAACTTTAGGCAAAATAAAATCTAAATGAGACAAAAGAACATCTCAGCTTTTACTGTTCATTTTTTAATGTCAAACCCAAATGTTTTCTACAGCAAAAATAAAGGGACTGGCCTCACTGCTGCAACACCTTGAGGAGGGGAGTGTATATTAACGCCGGTTTAATATAATGGAATATCACAATTATTTTAAAAACTCTTTATTATAGTAAGAGCAGCCTGACATAAAAAATGTATCCACAGTGAATATGACCTGGGATGATAACATGGTACCTGCATACTTAATCATGTATTACAGTGGTTTTTTGGTCAAATTATCTCCAAACTAGTGAGGCTGAGTGACTTTTCCTATCAATAAATAACTTTTATTACCAACAGATATTACTGAACATTCCTTTACTGACACACACTGAGTAATTTGTTGAGAACAAAATTACAAAGGTTGGCGGAAATAAAAATAAGCAGCTCTTTAACAATTACACCAAAACTCAAATAATAATTGAAATCTCAGGCTTATTCAGGCCGAAAGTTTAAGGAACATAAATAGAAAGTGGACTGGTTTTAATGCAACGCGTGAGCACTTGGAAGTGCTTTATACAACACACACTTTGGAAAGCAACGCGGGGTTCAGGGGGCACCCGGGACAGTGGCGAAAACTACTTTAACGCAATGTGAACCAAAACGGCCGCGTCTGGTTGCCGCTGTGGTGACAGTGAACAGGAAAGTTCTCAGTTTGATGAGACACTGCTCCTCCTAACTCAAAGGAGCACCTGGGCTCATGCTCTTGTACAGCGCGTCTCTTGGTATCACTTCCACACTTTTAAGACTGTGTTGGGAGATCCCTCAATTCTTCCTGTCATTGCTGAGACCTCCTGGACTACCTGTGCAACCTGAATGGGCTGCTGGTCCCGTGTCATGCTAGCAGTCCTAGAAAACACTAATGTATATATAAAGGCTATTTGTCTTATCTACAGAAACTCTTATTCAAGATTAAGCCTACATATTTATGGTACCTTTGTCCATTAGAACTGAGGTAAATTTTAAAGAAAAGAGGACAATTTGTCCTCAATTTGCGTATTTGTGTGGCAATTTATTCATTCATGAAGCAAAACCCAAAAGCATATTCCTTTAGGTAGAGCTGCGCCCGTTATGCCGATTCTGTTGTATTCATTACAAAAGTTATTCCAGGTAATGCAACCTTCACCTCGCAATTTACAGTTTACAATTTTATGTTTCACGACCACAGCATTAGAAAAAAGTAGTAGTGCGTAGCAGATGGCCAGGCAGCGGCCAGCGTCCCCCGCGCTTCATACTCCGGCATGCTTTGCATGGGTTAGTCAGCATATCAATAAATAAACATCTTGAATAAATGCAATACCTGATACTGACGAACTGAATGTGAGACTGAAGGCGACAGACGCCACAAAACCTTCGCGATGTACTGCATGGAGGTAGCCATTTTTCAAATCCCACCAGGGTTACAGTTGAAAGGTGAAAGGTTAAGTTGCCATACGAAGCACATAATTCAAATCAAAAATATTTTCAGTAATTAATCAATCAATCAGAATTCATATAAAACTGAACCCAGTAATTTCTATTTTCATTTGTTGAGTGCAGATTATTATTTTGATGACGTCGCCTTCTCTGTCGGCAGAGGCATGTAATATTTATGGCATGTGACAAGCAAACAACCCAGGTCGCCATTTTGAAGAAATATTCTTAACTAAATTTATATATGAAAGAATTAGTAAAACTGGACTTTATTGATAAAATATATTGATATAGTTTGGTATGTTTTAAATTATACAAATATTCAACATATTAATTGTAATCTCTGGGAGTAATTCAAAATTACACTGCCGAAATGTGAGATACGCCATATTGTCCTTGACTGGGCAGGGAGTAACGGTTGTCCACCATTTTGTTTCAGCGAAAACGTAAAAAAAACGTTTCATGTGACGCAAAAAACGTCACGTAGTATAAAAGGTAAATCCCTCCTTCTTGCGCTCATTCCTGGATTTGGTCAAAGGTAAGTGAAGTCAGAAAAACAGAGGGGCTTATTTTCAACGCATTGTTCGGTTCTTAGTGCGAAATTACTGCTGAGAGTATAAAACAGAACATTCAAAGACGTTGATATTGATGAGGGATGGGGATTTTAACAAACAAATGAAATTAAATGTATGTTTTCTGTGTGTTTTTCAGGTATGAATTTGCTTTCCCGAAGACTGAACCATCGAGGACTTTGAACAACTCAAATTCATGTTTTTTCTTCAAGTAATGGACATTTGATTACTATTTTTGCCTCCAGTTTGTTCCTGAAGGAAAGGCTAGCATTTAGCTATCACAGCCCCACCCATAAGAAGTTTTTCAGTTGATATTAAAACCATGAAGGTTGACGACATAAAATTGATTAAATAGAAGCTATAAGTGCCTTAAAAGCACACTAATATACCCGAGACGCTGAGGATCTAATTATCAATAGTAAGTTGCTTTTGAAGTCGAATTGAAATTCCTCAAATGAAATTCGTAGACAATAGGCTAGCTAGCAGGCAGCGTATGTTAGCTTGGTTCTTCGCAAATTTGAGAATAGACGTGTAGTATGAGCTCACACAGGAAAGTGGACGGACGCAAAAGGCTCCGTTTCTTCGTGTGTGAGACGGAATTGAGTAATTATACAAATAAAGATATAACTGGAAAATTCGTTAAATAACCATAAGCAATCTGTTCATAAAGATTGCCATAGGCATAGAAGAGAGCTTTCCAGGTCATGAAGCCGGACTTTTTGCCTGCCAAATTTTGTTTTGTAGGGGCTGCTCCACGGAACGAACACCCACCGCAATCTATACATAAAGATTGCGTTAGTTTGAGGATTGTGGACATTTTGTGAAGCACTGTGTGTTGAAATGACGATAATTATAGCGCAGGGACTTCCCGAAAAACCCAAACCAGGTCCTCGGCAATCTGGGGATAAAGATTGCAAGATGACTGTCGAACTGGTCTCTCGAAGCACAAACAGGACTGACAAATATGGTGGACTAGTTGTGGTTTGCTTCTTGTCCTCGGGACAGCTCCGAGGGTTAACCGTTGTTTCCTCGGAACTACAGTTGGGAGTACTTGGCAGACGGTTGTGCAGAACAAGTTTAGACTCATACTCCATCGCATTGTCTGACTTCTATACGCATTTGGTTCGCTAGATACTTCGTGCTCGCTGTGTTTTTTCATCAGTACGGTCTTCGCTCTGACGGCCATTGTTTGTGAAGGGGTTGGTTTGTCGCCGACATGGTTAACAGAGGGAGGGCTCTGATTAGCAGTCAGCCTCCAACTCCCTCCCCTTTGTCAAGCAGCTGAGCGCAGGAGCAGGCCTGCCCTCAGCTGTGACAGATGTCAGGTTAAGAACCAGCCTTTTATAGGCTACCTCAGCTGCCCTTATATAATATAGGGCGTTTTACATTGCTTGATTCATTCTGAGTCTCCTTGATTTAATAATATACCCTTTTTTGCTGTACTCAGCCAATTTTGTTATTAAGCAATCATAAACATTACAGTAAAATGTTTTTGTTTTAAAGCTTGGGCACTGAATGGAACCGTACATTTGTTATACAGAAGGTATTAGTGATATGTAGTGACACCACCGAATGACTTAAAAAAAAATTGTTTCCCCTACTGATTGTGTGTGTATGTGTAACGATTGTGACATTTACAGGATTTGAGTTATTTGCAGTGTTGTGGAGGTCTGAGACTATTTAAAACTTCTACTACAACAGTTACACGGGTAAGACCTGACTGATTCCTCACATCATGACATTTCCATAAATTGACAAATTGGCACAAAAGAGATTTCATAACAAAGTGCATAGAAAGAAAACAAAATGCATGCTTATTATAAAGGTCAATCCAGCAGCTACGAGTTATTTGAAGGTTTTTCCGTTTAACACAATAAGAATCCAAAACAACGAAACATTCATCTGCTTGAGTGTTCAGTGTTTTTGTTTGGCTCGTATTGGACTTGTCAAAGGTGAAATGTAAGTAAAGACCGAACACCTCTCAGTCATCAGTTTGTTTTACAATCGGTTTAATTTGTGACAGTTCCATGTGATATTGCACTAACAACTGTTTTCATTCTCATGCTGCTGCTACATAGAAAGTACAGTGCCAGTGTACCAAAGCAAACTGACCTGCAGGTGGCAGTAAGTGGCCAGGCTTGCATCCTCTGGCTGGGATAGCTAGCAGTTATGTCACTGAAACAAAATAGTCCAGTAGAGATCCAGATATAGAGAAACGGACTCTGTGGTCACATGTTCCAGGCCACAGGTGAAGATTAACACAGTAATGTCACAGTTTCCAAGCATTTCATTCTTCATGCAGTTATTTTCAATCATATTTTTAATTTGTTGTTGAATATAATCTTGACTCTGTACCTTTTCATTTTGCCATATTAATCAGTTAATTACAGTAGCTTTGGTTTGTATAAAGTATTTGTTTCTGTTTTGTTTTTCTTTGTCCAGTTACATTTTTTTGCACAGATGTAAATGGCAGTGATAGATGTGTGTAATTAAAAAAACAAACTTATGAATCATTATTAGTAACATTTCTTAAAAGTCCTCTCTTTGGATATTCTGAGATATTTTTTTTATCTGCTACATATAGCTATACCTGCTATGTGGAAACATGTAATAAAATACGCAGAATACATATTAATACCCGGGTAAATAGGTTTTCAGTATTCTCTTTTTGTATTAGGTAAATATTGAAATAAAAAGCAAACCATTTATAGCAGGTGTGATGCTTTGTACATCAACTTTACAAACGTGCGGTGTTGTCTGCATTGCTGCTGCTTTAATCATAACCTCGACTAGGATAAACTGTTTCCTCCCACACGAAAGGAAGCCCGTTAACGGCCATGTGCCGTCCTGCAGCTGAAAGTCCCAGAGAGCAGAACCGCTGTGGCACTGAGGAGCAAGTTGCCGCGTCCTGGCCTGCTCGCCGCTAAACTGCATTCAATACTCCGAACATCTCAAGTATGAGGCAGCAAGAAAAGGCTGTTGTCTGTATTTGGTGATTTGTGTGCAACTGTGTCAGCCGTACATGTATGCAAAATATACAATTAAAGTCTTGTACTCAAATGACCTGCTGGGTAGTTGGTGATGGAGGCCTTCTCTGCAATGGCCCATTTTTAAACTGGTCTGCCATTGGGAGTGAAGTGCTGCTCGAGTCCTCAGTGAATATAATGCGACCTTGTTTGTTGGCGTGCAGAGATGCTCTTTAGATGCTGTTGGTGGAATGTGCTTCAACAGGTTGGTGCTGTCGTCCTCTGAGTTGCTGTTGGAGTTGTTTCAAAGTGGAGTCTGGATGGTTTCTAGTGTTTGGTGACTGACTCGGCTTTGACTTTGTTGGCCTGACAATTTAAGGCATCAGACTGATGTAGCTTTGAATGTGTGTCCTTGGCGTGATGATTGTATATATTTTTTAAGGAGAACAGGTTGTAGTTTTGGAGCCAGCCTGGGTGTCATTCTGTTGTGTGGAGCCCCCTTGTTGTATTTGGCAGGCAAATAGTCTACAGTTAATGTGATGCTGATTACCACAGACAAAAGACTTTGCATGTAACACAAAATGTAATACAAGTGTTTGCTGTAGGACAGTGTATTTATTGTGGCGTGTGTGTGTGTGTTTCAGATATGGCGGGGGGACCAATAGACCCAAGAGAGATACTGAAAGGTGTGGAAGCTCTGCTGGGGAAAGATGGAGAGCTGCGCAGTCTGGAAGGAGTCCCAAAGGTGTTTAGGTAAAGAAATCAGAATGGGATGTGTATCCGTGCCTTCAGCTGTTCGCAGTGCCTCTAGTTCAGGACTGAAACTTAATGACATCTTTGCTTTTTCCAACGCAGCCTGATGAAAGCTTCGACTAAGATGGTCAGCAGATGTATGTACCTGAACATCCTGCTGCAGACAAAATCCCACGATGTTCTTAACAGGTATGCTGTGGTTCCACTTCATAAAAGCATCACAGCTGTTAACTTTATGTGCAAATTACACACACAAGCTGCTTTTCTTTTGAATTTTTAAAATATATATATATATATATATTTCCATCCAAATGCAACAAGGAATGTGCACTGTGTCAGCATGCACACCACTGCTTGCAGCATGAATAGAACTGCATGCAGTCTGAAGCTGTGTTAGTACTTCCTGCAGTGCAACTTCAGTATGGTTTAAAAGAAAACAGTGTGTTTGTGTCATTTTTCCATTAGCCTAATTGATGAAGTGTTTGTCCATGTCTAATTGTGCTGCAGCAGCATCTATCTGTCTGTCCTCGCAGTCCTTCTGTGCTATAAATCGATCGTTCCCTCCTTTTTCCAGGTTTATCCGAGTTGGAGGCTACAAGCTGCTAAATTCGTGGCTCACTTATTCCAAAACCACCAACAACACCCCTCTGCTTCAGCTCATCCTGCTAACACTGCAGAAGCTGCCTCTCAAAGTGGACCACCTTAAACAGGTACGTTTCTCACTGTAGTCTCCACAGCACACATGCTGTGATCTGTAGAGGAAACGGTGGCATCTAACCGGCTTGTGATCTATCCTAGAACAACACAGCCAAGCTGGTGAAGCAGCTGAGCAAGAGTGCAGAGACTGAAGGTGAGTGTGACTTTAGGAATGAGAGCTCTTAGAAACAGGCAGCGGTGTAGATTCAATTCATAATGTTGCCTCTTGTTTTTAGAGTTGAGGAAATTGGCTGCCGTGCTGGTCGATGGCTGGATGGCAACAATCCGCTCACAGAGTGTCTCGAGCAGCAGCACCTCTCCTGCAGGTACAGATCTACACGTGTTTTAGAATGAAATGTATGTTTCCTGTGCACAGCAGATTTTACGATGTTCTGTACATAATTTTTAGATAAGAAAAAGAAGAAAGAGGAGACTAAGGTGCCTCTGCGCGACGTCAAAGAAAAAGGTGGCGAAGAGGAGAAGAAGAAGGAGAAACCCAAAGCTCACGCGCCCAGCCACGCAAAGATCCGCTCCATAGGTAAACTTAACCCCATGAGCGCTTTTGTAGTTTATAATGAAAGTTAACTTTTGTGTGAGCATCTGTGTTTTGTGTTATTTAGGATTGGAAATTGGAGACGCCCCCAACCCGGTCCCTGCTAAGAAGCCGCCGATTGCCCCACAGCTGGGTGACAAGTACAACATCAAGCCTCCAGTCCTGAAAAGGCACAGGTACTGCACCCCCACAGCAGTCTGCGCTGTGGGGGTCACCATCATAGTTATGTAGCTGGCTCTCTGGTGCCCTCAGGTGGTTCTTAGCAACATAGTGCTAACATGCTTCCTTTTGTGTTCATTTTTCAACCTGCAGCTCCGGCTCAGGTGACGCGCCACCTCTGGAGAAAAAGTATAAACCTCTAAATACGCCCTCCAACTCTGCCAAAGAGATCAAAGTCAAGATAATTCCAGCACAACGTGAGTTCACATGCCTGCAACGCAGTCTTTGCTCTAAGATAAAGACATTATTGTGATGTATCGGTACCCTGTTTTTCCTCCCCTCTGTAGCGATGGAGTGCACAGGATTCCTAGATGCT
>VOQJ01017941.1:0-16853 GCA_015052665.1 Apistogramma diplotaenia | reverse complement strand
TCAAGGCACTGTAGTGTAAACCCTACAATAATTACAGTAACTCTTGTTTAACGGCTCCACATACAAAGTCAGGTTTGAATCGCTTTAATCTGATGAGCAAGAACACAGACTCATTAAACTACAAATTTAAAGACAGATTACAGCAACAAGAAAATGCTACAATTTACAATAAATAACTACTTCTACTCTCACTTGTTATAAGTGTTACTTATAACATGTTGTAACATGTAATATGTTACAACTTGTTACATCACTGTTGCTCCTCTGTCATTCAGGTGAAAGCCTGTAGCTGCCCACTGTTTCCACCTTTCCCCCATGAAGTTAATGGGCTTAGCCGCGGTTTTATTCCTCCGGAAGTCGACCACCATCTCTTTAGTCTTGCTGACATTCAGAAGGAGGTTATTTCTGCCGGACCACCCCACAAAGCTCCTCACCACCTCCCTGTACTCAGACTCCTGCCCACACCTCTCACACCCAAACACTGCAGTGCTGTCAGAGAGCCTTTGCAGGTGGCATGTTTCACTGTTGTACCGGAAATCTGAGGTGTACAAGGTAAACAGGAATGGAGATAGAACTGTCCCCTGTGGTGCCTCAGTACTGCTAAACCACCACATCAGACAGGGTTCCCCCCCCGGGCATACACACTGAGGCCTCTGACAGATAGGCTGGGAAATAGGAAATAACAGTAACAAGTGTGAAGTCAGAGGAAAAGGTCCAAAAAGCACTGATCAGACATGAAAAAGATGTCTTTGTAGAAGGGGTAAACACGTGACTGTTGTTGTTGTGAGGAGAGAGAGACAGAGATTAATAATAAGTAATGAATAAATGATAAATAAACAGAATGAAAAGAAACAGTGCATCTGTTGGTGGGAAAGGTTTAGGAAAATGATGCTGCGGGAGGCAGCGTGGAAGTGGAGCTGGGTGAGGCTGGTGGAGGTCATGGACCTGAGGCACAGGGAAACAGTTATTAAAAAGGTCAAATAACCAAAGAAGCTCGGAGGGGCCAGGATAACCCATTGTGTTGGTTCAGCAGGTGAACTGGACAATCGAACTGGAGGGCTAATCGGAGATATGTGCTGCAGGTCGTGATTAGTGGACGTGTCTCAGGTTTACAGGTGACTTGACTGCGGGAGAGAAGCACCACACCACACCCACACACACACACACACACACACACACACACACACACAAACCGACAAAAAGTGCACCAGCAACAAGAGACACGAGGGAAAGGAAAACAGGGAAAACACAGGAATGTGGTGAGGACAAAGCGATAGCTGTGGAAAAAAAAAAGATGATGCAGGTCTGCGGAAACATTTCCGTGAGGTTTTTACTGCCAAAGGCGGCACAGCTGCCTACTTTCTCTAATCACAGTTGATGGTTGATGTAAGTTGTTGATGAAATCAATCCTGTAGATGTGCATGTTATTATGTAATGATTAAATAGTTTTAACTTTCTTTCCCTGCATTTCCACAGGTGCTACTCAAGGAAAAAAAGAGCCATAAAGACGATGCAAATGTCCTGCTTGGAGAGGATTTTCACCAACCTGGCAACTCATAAACTGTTTCTGACTTGTGAATACATATGTAATTAAATTACATTCACTTCAGTCTTATTTTTATAGTACGAACATCACAACATCGTTCACCTCATATAATTATTGTATTTGAGTATTTTATTAACAGTTTAGATGTAAACAATTTGTTTGAAACTATCCAAAGCTGCTTTACTAGAATGTTACCATCAGTGTGATCACTAAACAAACTAACTACAAAAACCCAAATATGTCTCATACTGGAAAATAAGAAACTCAGAGAAATTCAAGTTTTCTGCACATGCCGAGAACATCCACAATCTGCTTTTAGTGACGTGCCCATAAAGAGAGCTGCTGGGGAATTCAAACAAATGCATTGCACTACTTCCTGGAACCGAGCAGGCGAGAGCGAGTGTGTGAGGATGGGCAGAAACTGCAGGCAGCTCTGCAGTGAAAGGGCCGATTCAATCAGAGAGGTAGGCTGCTTGTCGGGAGGCCAGGAGCGGCTGGAGCCCGAACAAAGCTGCTATTGACAGCGGTTAGGTGACCATGAATTCCCTGCTGCAGCGCACACGGGATGGCTGAGATGCTCAGAGATAAAACTCAGGCAGGATACAAACCTCCGTTAAATAAGAACGAGTCCTCGTCTGGTAACAAGTCTAAGTGTTGAAAAACTGCAGGCTGTAATTATTATCTTTTGCACGCAGCATGACTGCACGTCTGTAATCTACTTTGCAGCAAAGAGGCTGCTGAGTTTCACCTGTGTGTGTCGAGCCAATCGCATGCAAACCAATCAGCATTCAGGCTCTTATTGCTGACTTGGCCTTGGATCCAAGCCAAACATGCCCAACTCATCCTGCTCGCACCTGAATGTGTGCAAAATGTGTATAAAACTAATTATTATTGCAGTGGCCAAAGGAAACATCACTGCTCACAACACAGAGGACGGCCTCCCTGAGGATAACCAAAAGCACAACTGCCTCAAATATTCAGATAATTAAAGAGTGTCTCACTTATTAACAAACATGGGCACATGAGTGGTAGATTACATGCTTTGACCAGCTGAGAAAAAGAAACGTAATAATAATTCCTCTTATTCGCTCTCACGTTTTGTTTAGATATGAATTAAAAAGGATGCACTCCTGTGCACATGTTGAGTTGTAAAATATTTAAGTCATGCTCTTAGAACACGGCATCTTTGTTAATGCACACGGAAAATGCAAATAATCTACTTTCACTATGAAGCTGGTTCACAAACAAAGTTGTGTCACTGTGGCATTCGTGCACAGAGAGGCGGGGGAGGGAAGAAGGCGGGCTTTCAGCGAACAGGTGCTTAAATACGGGACAGGTAAGCTTAGAGAGAGTGCAAGTGCAGGAGCTGCGGTCTGCCCACATTTTCTACCTGACCACTCGGGAACAGGTAAGCTCAAGAGCCTGGCCAGGTATCTTTGTACCTCAGCTGCGTCCACTATACAGGCTTCTTTTTTAATATTGTGAATTCTGCGTGACAGGAAAAAATAGCTTAATTACCGGAAACATAGTCTTCTGTGTAAAAGTGTCTCTTCAGTTTTGCCTCCTTTTCTGTTGTCAAAAAGCATTAGAGAACCGCTAAACATTTCTTAGACAGGTTTTGTAATGTGCTGTTTGTGTTTGTGTGCTGTTTCAGGAAACCTGTGAAGATGATCAAATCAGCCCTGTCTGTGCTCTTGGTCCTGGTAACCATTTCCTCCGCTTTTGCTGCAAAGTACATCCCCAAGAGTGGGAAGAGGGTCCCTCAGACTCTGTCCAGAGGTCCGTGAGAGTCATTTCCACCTGTAAATCTGATTATTACTGAGGTAAAAAACTATCTCATTGAGCTCTAATGGTGTCCCTGTCTGTGCAGGATGGGGCGATCAGCTGATATGGGCTCAGACTTATGAGGAGGGTCTCTACTGGTCCAGGTCAAGGTAAGGAACAGTTTCACAGTGGAAGTCCAAATGTTGGCTTAACTCTAACATTCACTGAAGCTGATGATTAAATAAATGGAGCTGGTTTGTGTTTCAGAAACAAGCCTCTGATGGTCATCTTTCACCTTGAAGACTGCCCACACAGTCAGGGTAAGAAACTCCAGGGGAAAACAAAAAGTATCTGATATTGTTTGAGTTATTACGTTACTCAATGTGTGATTCTGTGTGTGCGAGTGTGTGTGTGAGAGGGAAAGGAAGTTTATTCTGTTTAAAGAGTGGGCACATATGTTTGTTCACATGTGACGTCGCCTCACTCGTCTCGTTCTGAAACGTTGTTTCTCCCGCAGCACTGAAGAAAGTGTTCTCTGAGGAGAATGAGATCCAGAAGCTCCTCGATGAGGACCTCATTGTCCTCAATCTGGTGGTAGGTTACGGCTCTTACGAGATCAGAATAACTGACCAGATTAAATAGTTTAAAGACACATTCCGTTGAGGCATAAAAAAACGATACTGTAACATTATTACACTTTATGCACTAAGATAAAATGTTCATGCTCAGAGTGACACATTGGTGTAGAGCGTCTGTTAAAGCTCCTAACTGTGATGTCCAGTTCATCAAGTGTTGTGTCTCCTACAGTATGAAACGACAGACAAACATCTGTCTCCTGATGGACAGTATGTTCCCAGAATCATTTTTGTCGGTAAGAGTTTCACTGTCACCACTAACAAGTAATATATCTCTATATTCCATTGCATGAATGTAACTACTGTAATTACTGATTTATTACACTGAATCCTTTTATTTTTCTTCAGGAAATTATATGAACTCTAAATAGTTTAACTGTATGTCAGTTTCAACCCTTTCTCCCCGAATTTCTATACCCACAATTGACAAAAAATCTAATTTTTAATTAAACTGAATTTTATATGGACCTCAGTGCAGATTCCAAACATACAAATCTTATATCGTGCAAATAAATTCATAACCATTTACGTTAGGTTAAGTTTAAGTTAAGTTTCTGATTTCTCTGCAGACCCCTCAATGACAGTGAGGGCTGACATCACTGGCCGCTATGCTAACCGCATGTATGCCTATGAACCCGGTGACATCAAACTTTGTAAGAGCTGCAGCCGACACACTGAAGCATAGATGCATTATGATCCAGCTTTGTCCGGATCACTTCCAGTGTAATTAAAAATCTCCATCTCTTCCTCAGTGATCAGCAACATGCAGAAGGCTAAGAAGCTCCTAAAGTCTGAGCTGTGAGCACCAGGAGGAAGACACCGTGACCCCGATCCACAGATGCTGTCACCACAGTTTACATATGAGAAATCACGCACTGGAAGGTTTCTTCTTTTCACCTTCACTTGAAATGTTTTTTCCCTGAATCCCTTCCTGATTCTTGCCTTTGTTATTATTACAACAATATCATTTGAATAAAAATGAACAGTTCAGACTGACAGAGAGTCCGCCTTCTTATTTGCTGTGACTGTGTGCAAGGATCAAACTCACAAACACCATGGGCACAACTCTTCATGCTAATAATAATTACACTAGCTAAAATGAAAGCAGTGAAATGATTATGAGCTTCAGCATGTTAATTTATAGGCCTGTAGCATATAGTGTTCACTTAACTGTGATTGGAGCGCAGACTGGAGCATTCAGGTGTGTGCTAACACAACAGCATACTCTTACCAGGAGTGGAGATCCCAGCAAATTCACCCCAAGGTCAGGCAATGCAAAGGAAGAGCTGCATCTCAGTCTCTACAGGCTTCAGTTAGCATGTTAAAGTTCATGACCTCACAATTAGAAAAAGACAAGTATGGCTGTTTTTGAAGGTTGTCAGGAGAAGGCCTCTTTTCTCTAAAAAGAACATGCATCTGAACAGGACCAAAGATCTTCATATTGGCTCATTTATGTGGCTCATGAGGAAGAGGAAGGTCGTTATTATGTTATTATGTAATGATAATGTTGCATATTAAATTAATTAGGGTCAGTGGAAGGAAAATGGCTACACATTAACCAACAGAGATGTTTTTGTGCTTGGTGGCAGATGGCAGAGGGAGCTAGACGGAGCCACCGTTTGTGTTTGTGTCGCAGACAAATGACGTCACAGGATTTCTGGGCTGCCTTGTGGAGGCGGTACTCAATTGTAGTGGAAAATGAAACCGAGAAAAGTAGAGTTGAGCCAAGCTGAGCAGGTACTAGTAGAAAAGAGGCATCGCATTCACAGATACTGACACTCCACTGAACAACTTCAGTATCTTTATCAACCCAAACACTGCAAACCAACTTTCAAACATGATGGTGGAGGGGTGAGGGCTTTGGACTTGTTTTGCAGCCACAGGACCTGGACAGCTTGCTGTCATTGAGTCATGAACTCCTCTGAATACCAAAATAACCGAGAGTCACACGTGAGGCCATCTATCCAACTGCTAAAGCTTGGTCCAAAATGGGACGATGATCCTACAAGGCAACAAATCTACAGCAGAAAAAAGGTCGCAGTGGTCCAATCAAAGTCCAGACCTAAACCTCACTGAAATGCTGCGGATGAACAAATGTCAATGAAGTGAAGCAAAGCTGTAAACGTTTTTCCATGATGTTGTGAGAGACTGATCAAGTCATGCAGAAAATGATTGCTACAGGTAATTACTGCTAAAGGTGGTTCTATAAACATCTACACCGTGTGCTGTACTTAGCTATTCACAGGACTGCACAGTGCTGTGAACATTTGTCTTTCACATGTGTACCTAGGCTTTCACGCCAATGACAACGCCTATAACAGGCCTGTAGCAAAGGAAACAGACACATAAATATAGCTAAAGACTGAAAAAGGAAAATTTGGAAGGACTAGTCACAACCAATCAGGGCCTTGTTTTTGCAGGGTAAAATTCATGGCAAGAAAATTCCTGTAGGTGTTAATTCTTTCCCCCGGAGATCTCTGTATCTGTGACTGTCATTAAAACACATACAGTGAACTTGGAAATCTAGCGCACCACCCCCAGAGGGCTGCCATCTCAGTCCTCTGCACTACAGGCTACTCATCTACGACTGCTGCATCACACATGGACAACATTGTCCTGAAAGTTGCAGATGATGCCACGATCATCAGTCTGATGAGGCGTCTGGTGACGTGGAGCAACAGTGACAACCTTTCTCTCAGTAAAGATAAGATGAAGAAGATTATAACGGACGTGGGGAAGGAGATAGGACTTTATCAGCTGCTGACACTCATTGGGGCTTTATGTTGTGAGGGTGGCCTCACAGTATCATCAAAGACAGATGTTTCCTTCTGGCAGAGCAGGAAATGCATCTTCGATGGTGATCCTGGATACTGTTATTCAATTCAAGCCGCTTCATAGCCCTTTATATCTTAAGGTAAAGAACCTAGAATTAATTTACTACTGCTTTACTAATGCTTCACAAGCAGTGCAGTCTGTAAACATAATGCCTGGTAGTGTTGCACAGTAGTGTAACCTCAACCCTAACAGTGTGTTAGCAGTCAGACACAGAGCAGCATTAACATTTGGAGTGACGTTTGAGTCACCGACCGAGGGCACAAAGCTTCCCCGAGCACAGTTTGCTCAAATGCAGTTCATCCTAGGAAGTCTGCCAAAGAGCTAACAATGGGCTTCTTGTTCATCTGCTACATGATCAGTTTAGGTAAAACTCTGAATAAAACAAAAAACAAAACAGTTAAACGCTGTGAGTCGAGTTTAATCGCCTCGTGGTGATTCACAACTGATGATTTTCACCACCAACCAACAGATCTGTTCAGTTTGAACGTGTTCCACTCAAACGAGGTGGTGAGGGATGTGCTCAAGAAGACTGCGTAATCACTAAAATCTTGTGTGTTTAACATCCTGGATGGGCGGGTCCACACTGCCAGCACTGACGGCCTCTTCCTGCTGCTGGCTTACTGAGTCTCAGCTAACACTACTGGCCCACCATCCTCCCAGATAGGAACGCACACGTCGTGATAGCAGATCTTGTGCTCTGGTGCAAAACGTTATTTGACTGTAACAAAGCAATTCAATAATGGAGGATGATGTGACTATTTCTTAGATTGACTTTGAATATTCACAGAGTAAATATTCTCTTCCTCTCTGCTCTGGCATTCTTACAGACGTCTGTGTTTGACAGAGTGGTCATTTGGGATTACTTGGATAAAGGCACTGTGACTTCTTTCCCAAAATTGTGTTTTGAGACACAGGACTGCTCACAATAGTCAGTCAGGTGTGACTAAACCCCACATAAATGCAAGTTACAGTGTGATTTTCTGGATTTTTTTTAGATTCTGTCTCTCACAGTTGAAGTGTGTTTACGATAGAAATTACAGAGCTCTCCATTCTTTGTAGGTCGGAAAACCTGCAAAACAGTGTATCAAATACTTATTATACCAGCTGTGTGTGTGTGTGTGTGTGTGTACTACTTTCAGCTCAAGTGTTAAGATAGATCTGCAATTATATCTCGATTTAAAAACTGCTTAAAATGCATGTAACACAACTAAAATAACTGTCCTTAAATTTCTACTTTTAGTGGAATTGATTACCAAAAAAAAAAAAGGTGACAAAACACTTCATGAACAAAGTTGAAGGTGAGTTTTACTGATTGTACAATTATTTTTATTCAGATTTTCAGTGCACAGATACTGCAAATCATTCTGGACGTTGTGAAAACCTGAGACCACGACAGCCTTAATGCCAATGGGACGCTTTTACGACACATCTCTAAACTCCGTTATCCTCTGAAGCCAGTCATGTTGCCCCATGATTGTTCTAGTCTGGATTACAGGTAGTGTCACATGACAGAAGCTGCTATCACCTGATGAATACCTGACTAAACTGTAGTCGTTTCAAGTGGTCAATCCCTCATTTTATTCCCTTCCAAATAAACTAACAGTGTTATGTATAAGACACAGAAGACATATGAAGGAGACATTGAATTCTTTTTATTCCGTTAGTATTATAGTTTGGTTTACAGTACAAAGGCTCAGTGGGGCAGTTTACAGTGTTATCAGTGTTTCAGTTTTTCATACAGTAGCTCGTATTTCATGAGTCCTGTAAAAGGGCAAATCCACAGCACAGAAAAACTCATAGACCAGTGAAAGACACATGCATGTGCGCAGACACACACACACACACACACACACACACACACACACACACACACACACACATGCAAAACATCTGCAAGTTACAAACACACTCCTTACTCATTCACACTTTAACATACAGAAGCTTTAATATCAGTGTGCAGACAAGTTATTGACATTATTGGGTTCAGTGGTATTGACTGTTTTACAAAAACTACATGACAAAAAAGTGTTCAGTTAGCACTCAGGCAGGCTGCAGAAATACTTCTGCATTATACAGCAGACAATATTCACTCTTCTTATTCCACAAGTGCCCACTCCACTATGTTTGCATGTTCACCTCAGCAGAAAAGTCCACACACGTCACTTCACTCTTGGAAACCAAACACATCAGGTTATAACAGCATTACTGCAGTGGTCAGTGGAAATGCACGTCAGCCTTGTATTTACAGTGAAAGCCCAGAGCAGGTCCGTAGAGGGCGTGAGGGGTGCGAGGGGCTGGAGACCGTCTCACAGGAACGCACTGGGATTGGCTCGGGGGTCCTTCTGGTTCCTGTAGCGATATGTGAGCCACACTCCCAAGATCTGAAGTAAGCACACAGTATTAAGGTAAGGCTTTGATTATGTCAACATTTACAAATCTGTATTTGAAATCCATCGGGAAATGACTCCATGTGTTGAAAGGGCATTTTGTAGCTTTCCACAGGTATTTTCAATATGAAGTCCAAAGAAGCGCTGATGGTTAAAGGGCTATACCCGCAGATTCAGCCAAGTGCAGCCAAGTGCAGCGCTACGCAGCGCTTCCCAGTGCAAGTGGATAATGATGTTCTTTAATCTCCAAGTCCAACAGAGCATTAAAGAGTCAGTAAACTGTAACAAAATTCAAGGCGGAGAGACCCACCAACAAGCAGCAACTGAAGGCACTTGCAGTAACGTTAGCGGGTCACGAATTTCTCACGAAAAAACACTTAAAAAGTTCTAAATTGATGTTACTGAGTGAAATAAATATTTGATGCCCAAGCAAAACATGACTGAGCCCTCGGAGGAGAAACCCTTTCCTTATTTGTGTGTCTCTTGTAGTTGGTCACCAGGTTCGCACACATCTCAGGGACGATTTTGGAGAGATTTTGACTCTTTAGGTTTCTGGGCTGCTGCTTGGCAACTTGAAACCTCAGCTCCCTCCACAGATTTTCTATAGAATTGACATCTATAGACTGGCTAAGCCACTCCAAGACCTGAATGTGCTTCTTCTTTAACCACTCCTTTGTTGCCTTGGTGGAATGTTTTGTGTCATGCTGGAAGACAGAAAAACAGCAGAAAAACAGCCCCAAAGCATGATGTTTCCACCTCCATGCTTCACTGTGGGGATGGTGCTCTTTGGGTCATACTCAGCATTTCTCTTCCTCCAAACACGTTGGATCGACTTGGTGCCAATTTTGAACTGACCACATAGATTTCTCTCAAGCCTTTTATGAATCATTTAACTGTTCGCTCTTTGGTCTTGCACGTGATGATGGGAAGGTGGAAGTGGGAGGAACTGATTCTGTGGACAGGTGTGCTTTACCATAAAAATTAGAGACGTTTCGTTTCAGGGAACAGGGAACCGGTCACAGTCTATCTTATGTTTGTTTGAAAGAAGGATTTTTAAATTTTGCTACATTTATTTTGTGGACGTAGTGCAAGTCTCCTACTGCAAATCCATTTGTGCTGTGGAGAAGTATTACTGCTAATACTTGTGTACAGCATGTACCAATCCCCAGCAGTAGCTGTGACGGCTCACCTCAGTGAAGCTGAAAAAGAGACCGATTCCTCCCACAAAGCGGAGAATATCTCCAGCATGTTCCTGGATCTGATCTGCACAGGGTGAACAGATGTTGTTGAGGAAACAAGCCTGCAAGAGAGACAGCACATGATTAAAAAAAAAGCATGCCATTGCTCTGACGCCAGAGTTAGAGGATTTTATTAATTAAAATCTGACTTTACTGCGGTTAAAACAGAACAATCATCAGCCTCGTTGCACCTAATAAGATGTGACAGGGAAAAGGAGACACGTTGGGAAAAGCACTGATCCAAACTCACAGCATCACAAGTGCCGTTGGGGTCAACGTGTTTGAAGCCACAGCAGTTGAGGCTCTTCTCCACGTCTCTCTGGGTGCTCTCAGAGTTGTTCCAGCCCACCTCCAACAGGTGATCCTGAAGCACAGTCGTTCATTTGTACAGCAGAGCTTTCAGGTTTTTTTCTTAAATTCTGAATGCATTTGGAAAAATCTTTAAAAAAAGGTTCCACCATTATAAAAGGTCAAGAGTAGTGATGTCATGCTTTGTACCGAAGCCCCGAGGTCTGTGGGGGCGTGTCCAAATGAAGCCTGTATCATTGTGACAAAAGCCAAACGAGGCCATCGCATAGTCACTGCTGTTGAAAAAAGAGCAGCTTTATGGATTCGCTCACTGAACATGTACGTGTGTTATTATTGTGCGTGTGTGTTACTGTTTGCATGTCTGATTGCAGCTTTCTTAAAAGACGCTCACAGTATGTCGTTTGGTTAATTTCTAGTTTGCTTATTATTTATGTTTTATCTTTAATTATTGAAATTTTCTTTTGGATACTTAATCTGTAAATCATGGCAGTATGAAGGGCAGCAGGTGGCTCTTTCTTTACTGAAGAGGACTGTGGAACCACCCTGAGTACAAACCAGTTGTCAGCAGGACTTGACTGTGCATGTGCCCCCCCCCAATCTCTTAATGCATGATGCGGCTGCTGCTTGGCATTGCTGCCTGATCGTTCAGCTCCTCCACCTTTATAGCACATGTTTTATCTGTGATTAAACGTGAGCTATCCAACTGTACTGCATCTAAAGTCGAGGAACGGCAGTTTATGGATGGCATAAACAGATGTAGGGGCGTGTAAACACATACGCTGTAATGCAGGCATAAAAAAGATTAAGCAGTTGATCAAGTTGGATAGTTGGCAGTTTGTGCTGCTTTACAGCGAACTGAACCTCTTACCTGTTGCTCTCTATTGATAGCCAGACACGCGCTGGAAACAGAGAACTGCACAATAAACACCATGAACAGGATGATCATGTACTGAGCTTCACTGTTAAAGAACAACAAAGTTGGACCACATTACACACAATAGCACAGATGACCGTCAATGTTTCTGAACCACTGCATATACAGCTGAGAGTGTTCATTTGTCCAATCATATCTGCTCATAGTGAGGCCTGTTACAGTGGAGCGAGCGTGCACGGCTCACTGCTGTCTATGAAATACGATGCAGCTCTGGATCTTTTTCCACTTGCATTCATGAATAAAGAATGGATTTCCCAAAATAGGAATAAAGGCAGGATACTGTAGGAGAATAAGAACAGTTTGTTGGTCAGAAACAGCACAAACATGTTCATCACCAGCAAAAATTATTCTAAACGATTTCACTTATTTTATTCAGTGAAGCACAGACTGTAAAGCTCTGTACCAACACCAATGATGCTTTTTCCTCTGTTTTTTATTATCTAAACCCCCTTGTGTGCCTGAGGAACCTCAATTCTAAATAAATCCCATAATTTTTTAAAATTTCTTTAGTTCACTTATACAAACATATGAAATCTGATCCCGTATACCATAAAACAACATACAGGACACACTCACCTAATCAAATGAATGTGTCAGTGTGTCCAAAACTTTGACTGGTACTGTATACGATATTATGTTTAGTTTGTATTTGTCTTTGTCTCTTAATTCAATTCAATTTTGTTCATGTAGGTAAAGACCCTACAATAATTACAGAGAAAACTAAACAGTCAGAACAACCCCCCTATGAGCAAGCACTTGGCGACAGTGGGAAGGAAAAACTCCCTTTTAACAGGAAGAAACCTCCAACAGAACCAGGCTCAGGGAGGGGCAGTCATCTGCTGTAACTGGTTGGGGCTGAGGAGAGAGAGACAAGACGGAAGACATGCTGTGGAAGAGAGCCAGAGATTAATAATAAGTAATGAATAAATGCAGAGTGGGGTATAAACAGAGTAAGAAGAGGTGAATGAAAAGAAACACTTGGTGCATCATGGGAACCTCCCAGCAGCTTAGGCTTAACTAAGGGATGGTTCAGGGTCACCTGATCCAGCCCCAACTATAAGCTTTATCATAAAGGAAAGTTTTAAACCTAATATTAAAAGTCTCCTGAATCCAAAATGAGAGCTGGTTCCACAGAAGAGGGGCCTGAAAGCTGAAGCCTCTGCCTCCCATTCTACTCTTAAGTATCCTAGCAACCACAAGTAAGCCAGCAGTCTGAGAGCGAAGTGCTCTACTGGGGTAATATGCTACTACGAGGTCTTTAAGATAAGATGGGGCCTGATTATTCAAGGCTTTGTATGTAAAGCATTTGCTCCTTTTTTTCTTATCCACCAGTCATGGCAGGTGGCTGTCGTCCCTGACCTTCACGCTGGCACCAAGTGCTTGCTTATAGGGGATTGCCTAATTAATGGGGTCCTCTCTATATTGTAGGGCCTTTCCCTTACAATATAAAGCACCTTGAGGTGAGTATTATGTTGAATAAAATGGAACTGAATCCATATTACTGAATGCGATTTGATATAAGTTGAGAATGAAAGAACAGTCAGAACAGCCGTAGCACAAATCTGGGAAGGATACAAAGAAGAGCAGGACCTGGTGATGCTTCATCGCCCCAATGAGGCCGGTCAGAGCCACAAAGAAGAGAAAGACGCCCACACCGATGATGCCTCCCACCACCTGGAAACTGGAGACCAGACCAAACCACTTTCCCCATGCTGCGATGCCAATCATCAGGAGGCTGACCATCTGCGGGACAGACATACAGGCTGAGTGTGAAAGCCACAGTGACTGTGGCACAGTGACAGAGTTAAATATAATTTGTAACATATGTAACCAGAAAAGAAATCAATTGAAGCAGGCAGCTTCAAATAAAAAATAAATCAGCCCTGTAATTATCATACACTATGAGGAAGATGAATAGCTGGATTACATATTCACATTCTGCTCTGGGTTAGAACAGAGCTTTATTGTGTGGTGCAGCATTGTGCCCTCTGCATGGACTTCGATCCCAAATAATCTGAGTGGCCGAGAAATCTTGGTGTGACACAGTGTCAGCAGTTTGGTGCAAATCGTAGTCATAAAAGTAAGAATGTGCTTCATCCTGTATCACATGCATAAAGCAAGAAAATTTTAAATACAAAGTAAAAATATTCCTCACCCATTAAAGTCATGTATTTCATTTTATAGTATAGACACTGATACAGAGGGTAGGAAAAACATCAGAACGCGACTCCAACAGTGGGAAATCCACAGGTGCTTTATGCTTTGGGACATTTTTGCTGGGATGGTCTGTGCTCAGCTGTCATCATGCAGCATGCAACATGCAGCCAGGAGACCAGGACCAGCATGCCAGACGGTCCCATTCGCCCCACTGGGTGGCTGAAAGCACATATACTACAGTAGATGTGCAAACACTGACACATGGTGATGCTATGTCACTTATTTTCATTGAGTTATCTCAGGCTGGTCATTTTCTGTAAACAGATGACAAGTGAAAATTCCTATTCTAAAATATCTTTATAATATACTCATAGCTCTTAACACTTAAAGAAAGGGGAAAAAAGAGCTTGTTTTGTACACACAGGCTGCATATTTGTCACACATCAAATAAATGTTAATCCTGGAAAAGAAAACCAGATTAAATACAAACACAAGGAGGCTTTTTAAATCACAGGAATCAACTCAGTAGTGGAGTAATTTCTTATTTTCTTTAAAACGCAAATTTTTAATATGAGCTTGAAGGCAGTGCATTTTATCCCCCCTCCACACTTACATAAAGAGAGATTACACAAGAGGCAAAGACCAGCATATCAAACTGATATGATGCTACAGTAAAGTTGCAAATGGCCAGTCTTAGGTGAGGCAGTGTGAGGCACTGTGGCATCAGGATCACGCTCGGATCAGCTGGTGGTCCCTACTGAAGTGCAAAATCTTTAAATGCCTGCAAGGCTCCAGGTCCTGGGTGTGACTAACACCTGGTTGGACCCTTTAGGGGTCACGTACACACCTTAGTTCAGGCTGACAAAGCAGGCATGATAAGAGCTATGAAAGGCTGCAGGAAAAGCTCCCGCAGACAGGGCGACCTCTGCATTGACCAAAACTGTAACGGGAGGAAAGAAGAGCCCAGATACCTCCAGAACCTACAGAAACCTCCACTGTAAAAGGAAAACCCACTGCTTTTCTAAACTCCGTGTCTCTTATTTGGTTCATCGTGGATGGAACGGCCAAATGATCCTGGTACCATAATGAATAATTGATTGAAGCAGCGTCCGACCTCATCAGTGTGTTCTTTTATAGCGGGACGCTTCCTACACTGCATTAACACACCGTGAGGGCGCTTAAAACGGCACCTGTGCTGATGAATCCGGCACTTTAATATTCCATATGGTAAACTGTGATGTGGATACTCACAACATAGAGGATGTTGAGCGCGCACAGGGAGTGCTTGGAGCAGGTGAATCCAGAGCAGCCCATGTCCACCAGCAAATCCTTGAAACGAGTGTTTGAATAAATATCCCGACACGAGAAATAAAACTCGGACAAAGACCCGCTGAGCTACTAATTCCGTTACCCAGCTGGGAGAGGATCCGTCCAACCTGCGAGGAAACAAGGAGGTGTTTCAGTCAAAGCAGGAGTGCAGAGGAAGTCACATGCTGAGCCTTCAAAATAAAATCACTATGGCTCTGACAATTTCTCTTCAGTTCAGGATGAACACGCCAGGACGTGACGTCAGCACTCTTTTGGGTTCTCCCTTTAGAGGTCACCACAGTGGCTCATCAGCATGCACCTGACCCTCCTGTAGCATCCCCCTCTGTCACACCAGTCTTCAACGTTCGTTAATCTTCTCTTGGTCTTCCTCTTTTCCTCCTGCCTGGCAAGTCCTTATTCAACATCACTTGTCTGATATATCCGCTATCCAGCCACTCAATCATGCCTACTGTTCTTCACCTCTCCTGTGCACTGTCCTTTGCTTTGGATGTTGACCCCAGGTATTTAATCTATTTTACTTTCATTACCTCTGCTTCTTGCATCTTCAATGTTGCACCTGTCTCCCTCTCATTCACACACATGTATTCTGTCTTGCTTCCACTGCACCCACTCCCTACTCTGACTACAGATCACAGTGTTGTCTGTGAACACAACAGTCCAAGGAGATTCCTTCCTGACCTCATCTGTCAACATGTCCATCACCACTGCAAACAAGGGGCTCAGTGCAGCTCCCCGATGTAATCACACACCCCTTTTGAACTCATTCCATACCCCCACTTTTCATCCTCTTCTTAGCTGCCCTCACTTTCTCCTTACTAATCCTTTGTACTTCCTGATTTACCAACTGTCCTCCATCTCTCTTTTTTCATTCATTATGAGCTCCTGAAAGTTCTCCTTCCCTCTTCTCAACACACAGTCTTCACCTATTAGTACATTTCCATCTCTGTCCTTAATCATCCTAACCTGCTGCACATCCTTTCCAGTGTGAGCTCTCTGCCTTGCCAACCAATAAAAGTCCCTTTCTCCTTCGTTAATGTCAAGTCTCACATAATCTCCCTGGCTATCCCACTTTTTCTGTGCTAACCTCCTCTTTTGAATATCTTTTTGTATTATAGTTCCTCTAAATAATAGTTTTCCTTACCACTTCATCTGCACTTACCAATCATCCTCCCTGAAGTGTGCGCAAGATTCTTCCTCCTTCAATGTCTATTATTTAATCCTTGCACCTGCCTTCACTTGCTTCCATCTTAATTTCTAAAGACATCTCGCAGACTACCAACTGATGATACAAAGTTAACCTGGAAAAGAAATTAAATGAAACTAAACTGAAAGCAAAAACTTAATTGAAAATAAAAATGTAAAGAAATTCAAAAAACTAAACTCTAATAACTGATATACAGTTGCAAGTTATGAGGACTATAGACACAATAACCTATGTCCTATCTAGGCTAACGCAGAGGACTCACCTGTGTAATAAGGCAGTAATTACAAAATTATTATAAAATGTACTTTGATGGATGCTTGGCTGCTTCCTCTGGAGTATAAACGTTATGTGATAAGCTCTCTAGTTACAATCAGTCAGTGTTTAAGCTTCAGGCTGTGCAGTTGTGTACGGTCGGTCAGACAGTTTGAAATTCCGTGCTTTTATTGTGAAGGGGAAATGGCGCTGGAGCGTGCAATCATTTTTAACTTAGCTCCTGGTCGACGTATGACTCAGTA
>VOQJ01017938.1:45414-67816 GCA_015052665.1 Apistogramma diplotaenia | reverse complement strand
GCTGGTAGAAACATCCTCCAAAGATTACTTTTACTTTCTTACTTTGAGTACATTTTAGAGCCTGCACTTTTTTACTTTTACTTAAGTAAAGAAGTTGAACCAGTACTTTGACTTTTACCAAAGTATTTGTACTTCTACTTAAGTACAGAATGTCAGTACTTTTGCCACCTCTGAGTTTTGGTCAACGTGAAGCCGCTTGAAGCTGACTGTTGCATGCCTTTTCCAGCAGATGTCAGCAAAGCGCACCAACAAAAATGGAATCTGAAAAAATCGGAAAAGGTTATTGCGTAGTGTGCGTAATATATGTGACATTTGGGTCACAGAGCTATATTTATAGCTATAGACCGATTGAGCGGTTTGGGAAAAATAAACAGGAAAGTCATTAAATAATATCATGCGGATTAAAAATAATAAGAATCAAAGATACATTCGGTCCTCTGACTGATAAATAGTTGTTTGAATATAACTTTATATCCAGTGTCCAGAGCTTCTGTAATGTGTGTTTGATTCTAAAATAAGAGTATTACTTAGGTAGATCATAAAGTAGACTAAAGTAAACACATGTTTTTAATTCACCTTTTAAGATTTTAAGTAACCAATTTTGTAAAAACTGGTTGGACTATTTTTACTACATGTTTTGTAAAATGCATTCAGAAACATTATAGGATGTCAGAGTATGTCAAATGATTAGAAACGCTTTTAGAGCTTGTGTTGTTATTTGCTTTTCAGTTTTTTGTGTAGGACTACACTTGCCAAGCCATCTTATTTATTTATTTATTGTCCACCAAAAACAATGAAAAAGACACAAGGTTTTATTTTGTAGCTGGATGCACTGTTGTTTACAGTAGCTGATTTGATACTGCCGGAGCTCCGCGAATCTCCAGGGACAACACGTTGCGCGCGCGCGCACACACACACACAGGGCAGGAGCGGAGAGGAGCGAGGACAGACAGACGCAGGGAAGTGCGCGTAGCAGGTGAGGTCCTGCTGCTGGTGCGGTTACCTGCCGCTACCTTTAGCTGTTTGTCTGGCCGATAAATTATTCTCGCGTTTCCCGACCCGCTTTGTGGAGGAAAACCCAGCGGGGCAGCGTCGACGCGCTTTCGAGGACCGAGCAAGGAAGCGAGAGAGTAGAGTCAGTTGGTAGTAGTGGGAAGGCTGGTTACGGGGAGTAAAAACGACACGAAGAGAGAGTGCTACCTCGCGCTTGTTACTAAGAAGATACAGTCGGTGAGCATCAAAAGCAGATCCCGAGTGCAGCGATAGTTGTTGAGTGTGTGCAGTGGGCTGCAGGTGCTTTTTTTAAATTATTTTTTTAAAGAGAGAGAAGGCGGCATGCAGGTACCGACGGGGAGCGGAATGGTCCAGTGCCCCTTTTGCTGTTGATGCTCATTATCCTTCAGTCTGACCGAAAGTGAACATGAAGGACACAGGAGAGTCAAAGGACCACCAGCTAACTGTGAGTTACAACCTGTGCTTTTAACGCTGTTTTTTCATTGAGCTGTGACCCCCCTTATTAACTTTGTTATATGAGTTCATTCTGTTGGTCACTAATAGAAAACACCACCATTTAATGCAAGCAAGCCCATAAATCTGCTGCCAGTTATTTGAACACTCACTGGTCACTTCACTGCAGCACAGATGTAGCCTGCAGTCCTGTACAATTTGCATAACTGCCTATATTTTTGTTGACTTTGAAATAACGACAGAAACTATACATATATAATTGAGTTCATGAAAGGTTGTTTTACTCTGGATATCAAACACCACTCTATATATGCCCTCTGAATGACAGTACAGAAACATATTTAATGAAACTAAAACACATTAAAGTGATCATAGAGATATGCTAAGCATAGACTATTTTTAGGTTGTTCTTCTTTCTAGTAATTTCTTCTTTAATTTCTAACCACTTAAGTTGTTGGTGTTTATACTGTAATGTTCAATTTTCCTTTACACTGCCTGCATTGAAGCCCATACCTGAATTATTGAAATGGCTGTTTCAGTTGCCTGGCCTCTCTTGTCCAGCATTGTAATACACCTTCTACAGGGTGCTGACAGAGAGAGGACCTTATTATTTCCATTTGTTGTAATGGTGAATTTAAGGTGGCGCTGCAGTGTTATAAAAGCCCTTATATACTGAAACATCACAGCACATTTGTCTGATTGCATACGAATGCCGCTCATGTGCCGGCCCTGTGGGTCTAACACACTGCTGTTATTGCTACTGTCTATTTTCATCCTGTTTTAGTCAAAGTTTTTCTGCTGACCTCTAAATCGTGCAAATTGAGAGTAACTGCAGGAAGAGTCTGAATGTGTTTAATGGTTGTGCTAGTGCAATGCTCCACTCAATAAGCTGTATCTTCTAAATGCTGTACAGTATTTGTGAAACTACTGTTCTACCTTTAAAATGGCGATTTTGAGTTTCCAGTTTACCTACCCTGGTTGGGTTAGAGAAAAGTTACATGGAAAAAAGGGAAAGAAACCCAGGATCTTCTAAGTTGAATAGTTAAAAAAAAACATGTCTTTTACACATCTTTATTATTTTACATCACATTTCATCTTTAGGGATTCTTTTTTTAGCCTGCACTAAGCTACTCCAGAGCCACGTTGAACATTACTCACCTGCTTTCGTCATTCCCAAAACCTCTGTGATGTTCAAAATCAGCACAGCATGTCTTGCGTCTGACATATAAACCCATTTTTATTATACAATGCTTTCACTTGAAGCAGAGTAACTCAAACAAGTGATCTCAAAGCATTTACAGATCGTGTTTAAAATGCAGATAAAACCCCGGAAATACAGACTCAGACGTGCCCTTCGCTGACAGCAACTCATGTGTCATTGAAAATAGAGTGGTCTTGTGTGCTGTCGGCATGATTTTCTTATTATGTCACGAAATTGAAAATTTCCAAGCTGAATAAATTCAAAGATAATTGAGCCTGCTGTGTGTGCTACAGGTTGCCTTGAGGATCCGACCCCTCAGCGATGCTGAGCAGGACGAGGGGGCTACAATTGTGGCCCACAGAGTGGATGACCAGGTGAGATGCTGGCCTTTTATTTGTTTCACTGTACACGTGAGTGATGGCGTAACCTTGCGTGAAAGAGAGCTGCTGTCTTCTTTCCTGCCTGTCAGGCGACTGCACAAATGAGGTGCCTAGAGGAACCTTGGCAACGTCAGCATCTCCCTTTGGGGGGGAAAAAAAAAAACGACCTAATTTGTAAAGCATGCCTATCACATTGCATTTGTAATTGAATGCCGGAAGACTCAAACTCGAAGAATTAAAAGCTCTTAAAAAGTCTTATATGTGCATCATTTATTAAATTTGCAGATGGCAGAAAAACACCATATCACACTTGCTGTGATTTTAATGTTATTTGCCTGACATTCTTGTCCCCCATTTTAAGTTATGTGCGCTGTGACACTAGCAGGCACTAACCTAATAACATAATTACAGTCATCTTGTACTGGTCCATTAGCAATTTCAAAGTAGCTTTTAGTAAATCATACAATGTGGATGTAGAGATTTGCTTGTCGGAGAGAAATTGGGGTTAGTTTATGAAAGTAGCATACCAATAAATCACTGTTAATGTTGGTAATGAATGGTTTAGCCTAAAGTAATTATTGAATATAAGTGTCTGCAAATAACTGGCATATGACTTGTTTTTATGCATGCATGAAAAGGTTAATGGTAACAGTGGGAAGTGCGAGGCAAATATAGGCATGCAAAAGTTCAGTGTGAAATACACTGTTATCTCTGGGTATTCTTAAAGTCCGAGGTTACCCACACAGTTATAATACAACGACTGTGCCGCTCCAATTACTGAGGTCCTGAAAAGGTCATAAAAACCATTGATTTAGATTTTCATAATGGTGCAGAAACCCCACTGCCTCTTTGTGACATGAATGGCAACAGTGAGAGACCGCTAAGGCTGTTAGTATTAATTATTTCTATTTCTGAATCTGTCTAATACTTATGAAGTCATTTTCTGCCACCTAGTCATTCAAAGTGAGTAGTCCATCAATCAGCAGTGCCCTCCTTCAGTAGTGTCAGACAAACAGACAATGGACAAATGCTTATGCCTATTTTTATTCCAGTAATACTTCTGTCTTTTCAAAACTTAGCTCCTACATTACCCGTGATGTAATTTGACTTTTAACAATTTGACTGGAGTTTAATTTTATTTTCTATAATTTGAATTTCTTTGGGTTTTACTACTGGTCAGACAGATCAGTTCAGTACTAACAGCCTTGTGCTTGGTTCTGTTTGCTCTGTTCCAGCTGTGGTCTTGTTTCTTTTTTTCCACCAACCTGTTTGACATGGCTTTCAAAATTTATTTGGCAAGGAAGTGACTTGGGGTGGAAGCTTCATATCGATTGTATTTTCCAATAGAGTAAACAATGACAGAAATAATTCTGAGTGAACAGAATGTAGATTGGCTATTGTGGCCATAGCAGTTCCCAATAGCAAATCAAACATATTTTTTAAACCACAACCAATGCTTGAATTTTGTATCATTTCTTTTTGGAGTCAAATATTAAATAACTGCTCTTGGATTATTGTTGTTGTTGAGCACATGGGCTTTTCACTATTAACACAGTATTTAATGAGATTGCTATCATGTGACCCCTCATATAAGAAGGATGTGCTGTGTGTGCAAGTCCCTTGAGGACTGTGTTTACCATTAGGCCTCGCATTTGAACAGGTCCCTCTTTGAGACCATTTAGCAGACGGTGCAATGATGATGATGGTAGTGCAAATGATAATGAACATCGTGACTGGGAACCCGCTGAGGTGTCTGCCCATGTGGTGTAGGTTGATCGAGGCATTTGTGGGCCTGCTGGTGGTGGGAAGCTTCGCTTAACCAAGACAAAGCCAGAAAATTAACAGTCGCAACAGCTGACCCAGTGCCTCAGTACAACAGTGACAAGTGTTGGTGGGGATTATTATATTTAATAAAGGTCGTGATTAGTGATTTTTCATGCTTTTGAGGGAATTTGCTAGAAAGTGATTATCCACGGCACTGGGATATGACTTGTTTGTCTTAACGTAAGTAATTTCACACCAAGTCTTAAGGACAACATCAGCACTTCAGTCTGGCATGACATCATCAAAATAGGCTTGGACTCAGGGGATTAGAGCATAATGCCAGGAAGGTAGAGTAGAGATGGTGCTGACACAGCCACCATAATAAGGCTCAACCAAACATTAGCAAAAAAAATAAAAAAACATGTTTCCTCTTCGACTTGGCTCGTGTGTTGATTTTATTCCCAAATACCACAGCATATGGTTTATTATATCTGAGAGTTATGATGTACATAGCCTCTGTGAGGCTATGTCAGGTTCACTGTACGCGGTCACAACAAAGGATTAGTGGAGCTTACACCACACACTTGTTATTGAGACAGTGTGATTGCGGGAATGTGTTTTTTTACCTGTGGGCTTACCTGGGCGGCCTTGACATGAATGGAGGGGATATTGTGAGATAAGGTCACATCATCATCACAGTGGATGTGGTGGGATAATAGCGTACAGCAGGGCTGATTCTGTTTACCTGTAGCTGTCACTCCTGCTGTAGTCATCACATACAGAGGCATACAGAGATATAGCTACATTACACTTTAAATCCTTCATACACACCATCTTTTTGCAAGTAAATAAGACAGTTTATTTATTGCTTTCTTGGGGAGACAGTAAGCATATGGTCCAAAGGTAGTACTCAGACAGATTAGCAGGGTGCTGGTACAGTACCTGACTTGGCTGACTTAGTCCGAGTACCAAGATCTGGCTGTCCTGGCAGAAAACAGACAACTTGAAGCTGGCTAAGCCTGTGGAGATGAGCTCATTGGATGAGTTTTAGCTCAGGTTAAGCCTTGTGCCACCTGCTCTTTTTCTCTCTCAGGCTTACTCTCCCCCCTAGAGACAGCCTGTACGGATCTTCATAGACCACCTGTTGCCTATTATGCTCAATGGGCTTTTCTTGTCCTTGAGTAAGTAGTAAACTAGTGAAGTTAAGTGAAGTGGGCAATATCTGTGAATGGGGATCTTATATGTTGCAGGTTTTAGCCACTCAAGATCATAATAATCCAGTGAAGTACCAGCATAGAAGAGAGGCTTTTATCCCTATCAAACAACTACACGATTGTGTTGGTATTTTATCTTACTGTGCTGTATTTTCTGGTGAAATAAGGCACCAACACTGCCTCTGAGACTATGGGCATTGAGAGTCAAAGAAACCTTGAACTTTTAAGGCTGGCTACTTTTTCAGAAGGGGTCAGTACAGCAGGCTGCTCTGCCCATTTGAATTGGCAGATTTCTTTACACTGGGTGTCCTTCCTGACACAACCCAAAGGGATTTGCGTTTCCCCCCCAGTCCTGAACAACAGGCATTGGCTCTTACTGTCTGGACATTGAGGATGATAACATAACATTTACAAAAAGATTACAGTTATTGATAATATAATTTGTAAAGTCTAAATATTTTGTGAGTACCCCTGAAAGGTAGGGCAGCTGACACATTTTTGCAATTTTGGACAAAACAATGTTTTACTTCAAGTTGTATTTAGTTTTCAAGCTTTGGAAAAAAAAAAAGCTCATGGTGTGGCAGGTTGATTAGTCACAGTTTTATTTTTCAAATTGTGGTGAGTGGCAAAAAAAATGTAATGTAAAGCACCACCACCTAAAAATGCAAGTTTGGAATATTGTTGGAAACTTTTGGAGTGTCATTTACTCATCTGTTTATATGTCATGCAATCTGGAATAGAGAACAAACTGAGCCTCAGTCAGACAGCGTCCTGACTTCCACCATAATGTAATGCACCGAGGGGTGAAAGGTCTCTCCTTAAGAGGCTAACACTAAGGCTATGCTTAGGCTACGGAGGCTAAAGATGTTCACTCAGCCTTGTGTACAAGACGACTGAGGATACCATTATCCCTCACTATAGTTTTCACTCAGCGTACTACAGACTGTTGTGACTTCGCACGGTAAACCTAAAGCAGTAGGTTGAGGTAGGGTAATTAAAACTGTAATTGGTAAATGCAATTGAAACTGATCAAAAGTAGCTGCAGAATACATTTAATAATTTAAAAGGGGTTTTATCTTCTGGGGATGGGTAATAGTAAAGATTTTTACACTTGCCACGGCCCTGTCAATACAGCAAATGATGTTATATACACTGCTCAAAACAATTAAGGGAACACTCCACCAACTCCTGGACAGTCTGTGGTATAACGTGAAGTTGGTGGATGTCCCAGATGTGCTCAGTTGGATTCAGGTCTGGGGAATGGGTGGGCCCATCTTGCAACAACTGCTGACACACTCCAGCCACATGAAGTCTAGCATTGTCCTGCATTAGGAGGAACCCAATGCCAACCGCACCAGCATATGATCTCCCAGGGGGTCTGAGGATCTCATCTCGGTACCTAATGGCAGTCATGCTACTTCTGGCGAGCATATGGAGGGCTGTGCAGCACTCCAAAGAAATGCCACCCCACACCATTACTGACCCACTGCCAAACTGGTCATGCTGAAGGATGTTGCAGGCAGCAGATCGCTCTCCACGGCATCTACAGACTCTGTGCCTTGTCTGTCACATGTGCTCACTCAGTGTGAACCTGCTTTCATCTGTGAAGAGCACAGGGCACCAGTGGCAAATTTGACAATCCTGGAGTTCTCTGGCAAATGTCTGCACGGTGTTGGGCTGTGAGCACAACCCCCATCTGTGGATGTCGGGCCCTCATACAGTACCATCCTCATGGAGTCGGTTTCTAACCCTTTGTGCAGACACATGCACATTTGTGGCCTGCTGGTGGTCATTTTGCAGGGTTCTGGCAGTGCTCCTCCTGGTCCTCCTTTATTATTATTATTATAATTATTATTTTGTGTTAAACTGTAAAAAAATAACCTAAAAATAAACAGCAAGGGACCTAATTCAGGTAATCAGCATGTATGCTGCCTTGCTGCCTCTAAATGCAGAGGTGGGATAACATGTGTTATTTAATATAACTATAGGAATCATAACTCATAAGATATGCCTGTGTCAGAGAAGAAATACTGGTACTCAGTGAGTTTCCCAAGACTTGGCTCTGGGATTGCGCAGGCATTTGTCAGACACAGGAGTGTAGATATTCACACTGGTGCTTTGGTCAATAGTACAGAGCATCAAACATACCGTGCTAGGTTTCAGCAGCACTACATTCACTTGTCATACAAAATGAGAATCTTAGAGCAGTATTTCTCTATCTACGTACTGTCTTAACTCCGCAAAGGATACGCCACCCTGTGGCCCTTTTCATCAATTCTGCTTTACAAGTTGATTATTTACAGACTACGTCAAAAATCCTACAGGAATAACTAAGAAACTCATGCATTCATAAACACGTTGGTGAAAATCTCCTAGTAGAATTGAGTGTTTGCACCATGCAGGATGTGTTTTAGCTTTGGACTTGTGAAGCATGTCTTTAGGCCAGGCAGACCTGTCACCACACAGTGGGGAATGCTTTATGTTGAGGCCTTGTCTCCATAGAGACACCTAGACAAGGTCAGGGCCATTGTTTTTTTTTGTTTTGTTTTTTTATTCTTGGTCCTCAGTATTACAGTCCCACATACGTGAGAACAAGGAAAACAATGTCGGTCCACAAAAGTTGTGGATTTTTCCTTCTTGCTTTTCTGTGTCAGCACGTAAATTGTCTGCATCAAATACATTCTGTAATGGGACATCTGTGCAACTTGTCTTGTCTTTGCTGTAAATGAAACATCACACTATGTATTGTTAATAGCATTTTATGGACATTTTATTGACAGTATGAATTCTGTTATGTGCACATAAACAGGGACTTAAAAATCCTTTTTTGTAACAGCAAGAAGGGACAAATGTGGTGATTCTCTCTCTCTGGTTCCTGCAGAGAATGTCAGCCAGTAGGCAAACAAAAATGTACCATTTTGCTTTGTAAATATCAAGTTCTTTGAAACAAAGAGCAGCATTCAGCTTGGTCCAAGCACAGATCGACTTGATTACAATATGCCTATTAACTGGCAAATTTTCTGCCTTTGTGAACTACGAAGCACCTCACCTCAAGTGCTCAGTGTAGAGTTTCCGACACCCTCTACGCAGACCTGTCAGTGAAAGGAGATTCAAATTGCCTTCACATTAGAGGCTGCACTGTAATTAGCCTGATTCAGCAAAAGCAGCTCCTTAAAAAGCAAACCTGGTGTAGATTAGAAAAGCTTTGCACTGCAGGATACAGAAGTGCCAGCAAACATCAGTATGCTGCATGGGATTCTCAGTGACTGACAAAATTGTAAAGTTCAGGTAATCATGCTGACATTGATCAAAGCCAGACTGCAGAACCGGATTCTATTTGGTACCATGCATAAGATATACGCAAGAAATATGCCTATTATTATATATTAATATTTTCTTGCTGCCTCAATACTGCGCCACCCTCTGCTAATGTAAATGTCCTCTCCAACAGCCCATTGCCAAAATAGCCTATTTCTGGGCACACTTTGTCTATGTGGAGTCTTTTTACGAGCCAGACTGTTTAAATTGTTTCACGGCTGGACAAGAGAGGGAAAAAGGAAATGTAAATAACATACAGAGAAAGTGCTAGGCACAGGAGATAAACCCAAAATGACATTAGTGGCACCACAGAGAGCTGCACAAAGCTGTTTTGGTCACACATGGAAAGCAGTCTTAGTATTTTTTGCAAATGTGGGTTAATGTGTCAATCCAGATAGACAGTCTGTTCCAGCAAAGTGGATAATCGTTGCTTTCCTTATTCTCCCACCTGACCTCCAGTTGGCTTTCTCACTGATTACACTGCACCCTCCATTACAGCATAGGTTGTTGTTGCCTGGCCTGTGGATGTTTGTGTGTGTCGTAAGTGATCCCTCTCAGTGCCCTCTCATCAGTGTGTGTGTGTGTGTGTGTATCACTGTAGTGTACACTGTAGTGTAGTGTAGTTTATAGACCAGGAGACTGACAAAAAAAGAGTTTATTATGGAGTATAGACTATATCATACATGCTAGCTGTTACATAATTCAGACAGAATAGCAGATATCATTCAAACCATTCTGTCTTCAGGCATCTTGTGAGTCATTCTTCAGTCCTCTGGGAGTTTTTGAAGGGAAAGGAACTACCCAAAGGGCTTTTACTTTTATCACAACAACTTGTCATGCTATATACAGTATCATGCAAGCATATCATGCTTTTATTATGAAGAGGTAATAAAAAACTATTTCTCTGTGTCAACAGTCTGTCCTCAATCTCCCCCTGCTTCCTCAATTTCTCCCTAATACTTCTTACACAAGCAGGAAGCACAAGGCAGCCACAGAGCCATAAACATGCTGTCTTTAATAGGTGACGGGGAAGGATTTGTCCATTGTGACATAGCTATTAGGTCAGAAAAAAAGCCGTTACACACTGACTAAGCGAACTCTAATGTGAGCTGAAAAAGCAATCAACTGAGAATATCAGTTGTGAAACGAAATGTTAAAAGATGAGTGATGAGTACGAAGAGCAACAGGTACACCCAAAAAGGTTGAAGGAACTAAAAACTAAAAACAGATTGCGCTTGAGATGCACAGATTTACAGTTAATGATTGCAGAGTGTTTACACAGAATTGTATGCCTTGAGTATTAATGAACCAAGGGGACTCAGTCTCTACGGGGGCGTTTAGTGTATGGCACCAGTCATAACAACATGTTGTCTCTCTGGTAGGGACCATCCATGAGACTGCCTTTCCCGAAAACTGTCTGCATCAGGCAGTTAAAGTGAGAAGCAGGGGAAATGTTTACTCACAGCAGTGAAGTATAAAGTAGCATGGCCCAACCCTACCTTTTCCACAAAGGTGGTAGATTAGAAAAAACTGATCTAACTGAGTCATGACCTAATTTCTTATGTAGCTTTAAGAGTTGCATCCAGAATTTATTATATATGGTGAAGTCATCATCTTTTCTTTGAGGTAAACAACTGAAAATCAAACATAAATAAAGCTAAAAACCCTCTGGTTGGTGTAGTAGAGTGTGTTGTGCTTTCTGAACTCACCCAGAAGTGCTTCACCACCTAATTTGCATACTGACATTTTTAAAGGACACTCAATTTTGACAGTTTTCCAGTTCCGAACTCCACTTTAACTAGTTTTTTTGTTTAACAACCTTAACGCTTTAATGGCACTGCTTACAGCTTCTTCTTCTTTTTTTTCTCATACCTCTTTACTCTAGTACATGCAAGTTGTCAGTCAGCTTCAAAAAACAGAGTGTGGTGTATTTTTGAAACGGTGTTGAAAGTTGTTGATGTGCCATGGCTCCAAAAAGGACTTGGAAAAAAGTAATGGTTGCTTTTGTGGTTTACACGGACAACATCTCCTTCTGTCATCATGGAAGCAAAATTCACTGGAAGGCTGAAAATAACATGCTTTTGAGCACCATTTTGCTATTACTGTCATTATGTGTGAACATGGGTGCGAAGTTAACTCGGCTCTCTGTCAAATGGAGCCTTGCACAGCCTGCTGCTGCCTTTATCCAAAAGGGTCCTCCTAAGGCCATTGCTCCCTAAAGATTTTATGTGTTTTTCAGTTTTTGTTTTATTATACTAGGAAGAAGAAAAATCATCTGACTCAGAAAAATCCTATTGATATTGATGACTTTAGTAATCCTTACAATGAAATAAATGAAGGATAAAAACAAAACAGATCTAAAGTTTTTTGGTCTGTTGTTATAATTAGTTGTTAATCTGATATGGATGATTCATATTCAACTTTGTTAAAAAACAGAACATTCAAAGCTTAAATGGAAAAATGCTGGCACTTGCATGCAAAAGGTGATAACAAGGTAATCTTAAGCATAGTCTATTTTTGCATCAGTTGCCTAGCAAGAGAGTAAATATGTCTGCAGCTAGATGTTGACACATATCGACCTCAGGGCTGTGGCTTGATTCTGTGTAGTTTGTGTTTGTGTGTTGTTGAGTAATTGGTGATTGCCCTAGTTTGTGGGTTATGACAAACCTCCGGCTTCTGACATTGTGTTTACTTCTGGCCACAAACCTACGCCAACCTCTGGCATAAAGCTGCTATGGTTTTCTGCCAGTTGGTGTACTCGTGGATGTTTGTGGCTTGTGATGGTACCACATTATTAAGTCATAGCTGTTCTGATAATCAGCCTTATTATGTCTTGGCATTGAGGTTGCTCTTGTGGTATTGTCCTTTGTTAGCCTGCTTAATATCTTGAAAACATACAAGTTTCAGCGTGACATTTTTAACACAAGAAACAAAGAAAATGTGATCAGCTTGTATTTTGGATGATAAATGTCTGATTATTTTATTTTTGACTATCATTCATGGCAACATCATGGCACTATAATGCCCCACAGCTTCACACATAATTGTGATTTGGATGTTGAGTGAAGTTTTTTATGGATGACAGATTGCTGTATTGTTGTCCCTATCCTCTATAAAAAGCTGTATTTAGGCCATCCAATAATGCATCTGTGCTACATGAAACAGAAATGATGGGAGCGATGATCGGAGCTAGGAAAATCTGAAGTTTGAAAGGGACAAAATTAAGTCAATTCTGTCATCCAGTTCTTGAGCTTAAAAGGATATCTTGCTGTTTTGCGCAGAGGCTGAGAGTACTATTGCTTGTATTATTGAGCGTCTGAGTCGGAATTACATCTGACTGTACTGATTTGGCCTTCGCTAGCTGCAGCCAGACGTCTTATATAACCTCAGATGAAGAGCAGCCCTTGCTATCCGGCTCGCTGTATCAGGTATACTGTGATCCTGCACACACCTCCAATCATGGAGAGCCTCTGAAATGGGATATACAGTAGCATTGTTGGGATGCAAAGGGCAGCACCAAGGGTTTCTATCAGATAACCAGCTGCAATTGTGCCCGTTGGACTTTCCAAAGCTTTGGTTGCGTTGCTGAAAGAGCAGCTTGAAAGGTTGCCCTGTAAAGGTCACTGCGTAGACCTGATTGCATTCTTTTTGTGATCTCAATCCTTTTGTTCTTCCTCAGTATTCTTGACTTAGCTCACAGGTGGCATTGCTAAAGCAAATCTCTAGTCATGTAATTGTGCAAGCAGAATATGGAAGGGATGAGAGAAATGCAGACAGAGAGAGCAGAGCTTTTTTATTTCAGATTATGCTGGGTGCCAGTTATTAAATTAGAGGATAAATACAGCATGACATTAAAAGTACATTGTAGACCTGATGTGGGTGGTGTTTCTTTTTGTGCCAGTGGCTCAGTTCAAGTCAGCAGGAAGGACTAAGAGTCTCCAAACATACCAGCAGTTCTGTGTTTAGGGATTTCAGCTGCACTTTTAACTTATCTGCATCACACAGGTCTGGCAAGACAAAACCCTCAGTCCAGATGTATACATTGTCATAAGACTCATATTAGTTACATTAGGTATTAAATCTGGATTTTTATTTCTTTGTGGAATGACTAAGTAGTTTTGCCACCTTCATTAGAAATTTTGCCTAAAATCAAGTGGTAATTTTTTAATCTAACTGAATGTTTTTGAGTAGAAGTTAGCATTTTGGACATTTTTTTTTCTAACCTGCCAATAAGCTGGAGTGTGTCTGTGTAGATCTCAATCCAACCAGAACTTAAAGTGGGAAGGTTCTTTCAGGGTAATCACAATCTCTCACAAAAGCATCTTTCCAAAACATGCGTCACAAACTCTTCAAGGATGTCGCACTCATTATGATCAAATCCAATTCGCTCTGATTCAGAAAGCAGCTTAACGTTTTTTGTTTAAAATTGTCATCAACTTTAACTTTGGCTGTTGTGTTGTGTGACAGACTGAATTGTTGCTGCTTCATTTATGTCTGAAACAGACAGTTGTTTTGTTGATTAACCTTAAAATGTTTCACAACTTCAGGTTGTCCTCAGTTTTGTCTGCTGGCAGTGCACCATATCAAAGCCGGATTGTGATGATCCTGAAGAATAAATTAATGACTCGTACAAGACGAGAAAACTTTTGCTTCTAGTGTGCTATAAGACCTTAAAATTATAAAAATTTTGCTTTGCCATTTTATTAGTGACCCAAGCCATGATCCATGTGTAATAAAACAGCACTTGTACAGCTAGTTGATATCAGCACTGCTAACTTCTGTTGTCCGCCTTGGTAGCATTTTCCATTTGGCACATGATCGTAGAGGGAGTCAAGAAGCAACAGGGCTGGCTGGCTTGTGAAACCTCACCACAGCCAGGCCTTGAATTATAGATCTGCGGTGGGGGGCTGGTTGTGCTATAGTACGCAGGATGGCCAAAGAAGTCAATCCTGCTGCTTCACTGACCCCAATAGCAGGTCTTGTTGATCATCATCCCCATCAGCCAGAAGGCAACAGGCGGTGGTGTTCTGTCTCACCATGGTGTTTATTGCAGTGTATAGAAACCGCCAACATGCTAATTGGGTTCATGTCAGCCCATAAGCAAGCTGTTGTCTGACTTTGGCTGATCTTTGAGATAATATAAATATTTTAGGCGCTCTTGTTTCTTAGCCATCTCTGACCATTTTCTTTTTGTCAGCCTCCAAGGTCAAGTTAAAATGCGTCCAAATAACAAGTGGCTGTAGCATGTGATGTCCATTGTGCCGGGACAGCATGATTAAAACTGCTAAAAATGACACCACGTTTGCAGAGGCTGTCAACCAGGAAATTGCTTTTCTTTTCACTTTGTGCTTTTCTCAAGCGCATTGGGCTTCTAGCCCACTTGTGTCAAAATTGATGTCTCCTTCAGAGGCGCCCATGAATAAGTCAGCGGACAATGAAAAGGGGTGATTGGTCCTAGTAGAAATTACAACAAGAGCCAATTTAGAACCCAGTGGAAAGTCTCGCTTTGACATCAAACATCTAAAGTTGTGATCTTGCCAATTTTAAACCACGATCTGTCAAAGATCATGGCTTAGTCACTCTAACCGCTTTTGCAGAGGTTTAAAAATCACACAATATCTGCATCGATTGGTTATTGACATCAGAATGTTAAACAGTTAATGCGTCCTATGGCAAATTGACAAATTGTTAATAAATGTGTCTTTCCACACAATCACAGTTTTGACCCGTCCTGTACTTTGTCCGTTAACAGCAAACACATAGGCACTTATAACAGTCTATGTGTTTGCTGTATTGCAGTACTTGTGTTTGCAGAATGGTTGCTGTGCAGCTGTTCACTGACTCACAGCCTCATTTTAAATCTGCTCAATTCAAGAGAGACGAGTGTGGTTAATTTTTCTTTTTTTGAGGCTGACCTGCCAGCTAACAGTTTGATCTCTGCATTTGCCTGATTGTGCTTCTGGCTGCAAAGTGTACTTATTCGGCCCTTGTGGGAAATAAATAACAGGAATTTTGTACAGGTACATTTCTTTGTGCTTAAACATACTTTAGAGTACACAACAGGTGTCACACTTTTTCATCCTATACACACAGACATGTTGGGTGAACGTGCACTAACCTCCTCTCTTGTGGTCAGTCATACCTCATGGCTCCCTGCTTACACAGACTTGCTTGTTATAGCAGCCATGAAATGCTTCTTTCTTAGCAGCTACTGTATGAGTGTATGAGTACATGTTTCCATGTAACTGAGCCAGAACAAGAGATGGAGGTTATGTAGGGGAAGCTAATGTCAAGAATGCCACCTTTCTAAGCATTTCTTAGCCTGTTCTGTACACTAGACAGTACTAGAGGGCTAAACTGACCTGTACCTAACCTCAGACACTTCTCAGAAGGCTCTTAATTGAATACAGAGGGCAATCTACGTAAAGGTCGTCTGTGTTAGGAACTTCTAAACCCAGGAACGTTAGGCACATGTCCAGACATCCTGTCTTATGTTGCCACACAGTGTACTGTCATTAGAGCCAACACCTTAGTGTCTTATCACAAGACTTAAGAAAATTAATGGTATAGAATCTTTCCAAGCAGCAGCTGCTGTGTGTGGACGTTTATGGGTGGAGCTGTGGGAAGGTAGCCTATACTGTAACTCAAGAAACGCAGATGACAGATGGGACTAGAGGTGTTATCAACACCCTTAGCCCATGATGATTTCCCAAGTGCATGCACAAAGATAAAACTGTGCATGAAAGCGCACATTTGATACCCATTATACTTGCAATTATGTAAGAGCACCATGTGCACATTAGCTTTCTCAAGCAAAAAAAAAAAAAACTACACAAGCATGCCATGCATATATTAAGAAGCCATTTTACTTATCAACATAAAGCTGGCTATTAAAAGGTATACATTTTACTCCATTATAGCCTTTTATTTACCTAGAACATGTACTTTTTATTCCCCATCTACAAAAAAGATTCGGTGCAAAATCTAATTGTGTTGAGTGTGTACAAAGATAGTTTTTTCTCCCCAGTTTCACCAAGTGCTTGTTCATAAAGGATCATTGCACCATTGCAGATGTATCTTTAATGTTATACTCTTTTCTTACAAGATTAAGTGCCTTCAGATGACCACCGTATAAATAAAGGTGAATTGAAATAAAATTTTTAGCGTTTCCTTCACCTCATCCTGAAAACAAAACTCACCCCCACTAGGTTCTGACACGGTTTAGTTCAGTTCATGGCAAGATTACAGAAAGACAGAATTGTTAAACAAGATCTATCTAAATAAAGTTAAGATTTAAAAATATACACTTTTTGTGTCTCTGCTTTTTGACAAACTAATTCTTGTGACTGTGCTAACCGCAAAGGTCATCACATTGACTAAGTGGTTTAAGAGCATCTACCGTTGGTTACTAAGAGAAGTACTGTGTTGTTCACAGCGCCTTTGCTATGAAATGTGATTAGAACTTGCACGTCATTGTATCTGGGTGCTACAGGAGAGGGAGGAAATTAGGAGGATGAGAAAGAAGCGAGAATAGGCATCAATTGCTGCATGTGCTGCCCTCTTCTTTTCACATGCCACCCTTGTGTCTACATCACATCAGGCCATGTTCTTCTTCATCTGCATGCCATAGAAAAATACTGGCTGAAAAGGCAAAGGAATAAATGAAAAGGATAAACGGTTGTGTTGTCTAATATCCCCCATGTTTCCTTCTTCTTTTTCTTATTACTTTACCCCCTTCTCATGTCCCCCTCTTTACTGATTGCAACCTGTGTAAGCTTACCACACTCCCCGCCTTCATCTGTTGTTGCCAGTTTATTAAAAGTGAAATCCCCCCCTCTTGAATTTCAATTGAGAGGCTTCAAAGTGAGCGGCTCAGTGGTTTAGGGTGTGTGCGCGTGTGCGTGTGCGCATGGGGGGGTCATCAAATAAGGTGGGTGTTTTAGGCCTCAGAGGGCTCTCAAGGCCCACTACTGAACGAAGCTGGTAAGCTGGCAAATGTAGCAAACCTGTGGCTGCCCCATTGTCATATCTGTTTTTATTAATTTTTTTCTCCCAGTTAGGGTGCACAAAATTAAAGCCAATTATACTGTGAGAAAACTCATTTTCCTTCATCCCAAGTTGGACCCACTCTGATTCAGAGATTTGTCATCCCCATTGTAATATCTTTTTGCTGGTGTTCTTTATGAGAGACGTATTTACTAATGATAATGCACTAGTCTTTGGCAAATAGCACAATGAATGTGCTGTGGAAGAATGTGACGTTTGAGCATCAATGCTTATTCACATTCAGCATCATTGCTGCTGTTGACACTGTCACATGCGCAAAACCATATTTTTATCAGACATTTCCAAACTGAAGTTTGTCTCTTTGCTCCATGTGTGTCTTTGCCATGATTTTTGGGTTATTACATTCTATGACCAGGATTCAGACAGATGGTCTGAGTTGATGCTATTTGCATAAATGCATATCTTACATATAAGCTGTGAAATGTGTAGAGGGGACTGCATTTGTTACAGGAAGTGTCTTTTTGTGTGTATATGACACTGCTTTTCTCTGCTAGAAAGATTTTTTGTACTTTCATTTGGATCTGAGTACATTATAACACCATCTGTGCAAGCTTCTTTTTAAACTCTGTACATGAACAATTCTGGGGTATCCATCCATTTGCAGGCCTTTTGCACACCTTTGAAGCAAGAAATACAGAAATGAAGTTACAAGTTGGTGTGAAGCTGATACTATACAGAACAACCCCCTCACCACCGGCCCTACTTGTTTCAGTTATTTAACACCAACAGCTGTGTTTTAGGAAATGTGAAAACAGCAAAGCTTAAACAGAAGGTGGAATAGCTCCCTTAAAAAGAAAACATCCAGCTACTGACACTACAAGAGATAGTTGAATACTAAAACTTAAACCTAAATATTAAAAGAATAATAATTTTAAATAACCTTATTTATAACCACCACCTAACATAGGTTTTATGCCACAGCTACTATATATTAACGGTATTGGTAATTATCAAAAAATGTTTATGTTTATTTTATCTGTAATGGTTAATCCACCAGTGTGTACAAGCTCTTTAATTAAAATTATCCATCCATCCATTCTCTACCGCTTATCCCGTTTGGGGTCGTGGGGGGCTGGAGCCTATCCCAGCTGACATAGGGCGAGAGGCAGGGTACACCTGTACAGGTCGCCAGCCTTTCACAACCATTCACACTCACATTCACACCTATGGGCATTATATTTTGATTAATTAGTTTAAATGACTCAACACCCCTGAGTCACACTAACATCCATGTAGATGCTGAAAGTGACAATATTGCATTTAATCTATTGCTAGATTCAGCTGGTTTCTCTCAAAATGTGAATGAGCCCACCCAATACTTTAATCAAGATCTTGATCTTGTTCTGACATATGGCCTAGAAACTGAACATTTAACAATATTCTCTGAAAACTCTTTTTTTCTGATAACTTCTTAATAATATTTAGAATAATGGATTACACAGTAGAGGTCATTCTGAAAATGCTGTAACTAAGTTTAAAGTTATGATTCCTCCACTATCTTCTTGAATGGCATGTGCCACCACAGTGCAGAGAAGCTACCTAAACTCTGCTCCCACAGATGTTAATTATCTCGTTAATAGTTTTACATCCTCATTATGTCTCTGGATACTGTGGCTCCTCTCAAATCAGAAGTGACTTTTGACACGCTTTCAACGTCATTGAATTCAGAGCACATTTATTAACACAGTAAATCATAGTGTATATGCAACAAACACATCATTAAATGGCCGCTCTGAATTCCTGTATCTTTACCTTTTTCTCCTTCATCATTAGATGGTGGTTCTGATGGATCCCATGGAGGACCCAGACGACATCCTGCGTGCCAACCGCTCGAGGGAGAAGACTTACATGTTTGATGTGGCATTTGACTTCTCAGCCAGTCAGGTCTGTTAGAAGCTGAAGTAAAATAATCAAAATCAAAAGTGAATAAAACGTAAGCAAATGCTGCCCTTTATTCATGGTGATGTAAAGCTGCTTACATATGACTTGAACCCTTTGTTTTCTCCACCCTGTACAGGAGGAGGTGTACCAGGCAACAACAAAAGGGCTAATTGAGGGCCTTATATCAGGCTACAATGCCACTGTGTTTGCCTACGGACCCACAGGTTTGTTTTGTGTGTGTATGTGAATTGTACAAGACCCAGGTATATTTCTTAGTACTCAGTCTCAGTGCTTAGAGGTGTATCATCCACCAATTACATGGGTAACCTTGCTGATCCTTAATCTGTTAGCAGCCTGAGCCAGAGAGCTCTTCAGCATGTTACTGGGAAAAGGGAGACATCTTATTAACACCTGTTTCACGTTTTGATTTTTAGCAAAGGTCTGATTAGAAAATGAGTCATGCTCTACATCCCACATTTCCAGTGGGTAGTCACAGTCTGTCAAAGGCTAGTGGAGCCATTGCTGCGTCATGTTTCCAACCTTTCTCCTGCTTTCATTTTTTGCCTTCTGCTTGCCTATCTCTCTGACATGCTCTACTCTTTGTCTCCTCCTGTGGAAAGTAAACAAAGGTTGTAGCAGCTCACGTGTATGCTTTTATAAAACTGCAGTCAGCCATGCAAAAATCATAAATGTGCTTCACCATAATAAACAGTTTAGCTTTAGAATTGCATATGCACTTAATACTTTTAAAACTGCATTAATAGGGTTTTTTGTCCTCTGAGCTACAAATGTTAGCATCTAAAAATGTTTTTTTGGGGGGGGGGCATAGGGGATGATATTTTCTTACACTTTAAATCAATTTTTTATTTCCTCAAATTCTGACTAAAATTATTCACCATTCATTGAATGCTGGTCATGTTGTGAAAAGTGGATTCATGAGAGGTCTGTTTTGTTGTATTTTGTGTTCAGGTTGTGGGAAGACGTACACCATGTTAGGGACAGACAAGGAGCCAGGCATCTACGTTAGAACTCTGAATGACCTGTTCCGTGCCATTGAGGAGACCAGTGATGACATGCTGTACAGCGTCTCTATGTCTTATCTGGAAGTAAGGCTTTTAATTTTGTACAAGAATTTGTCTCTAGATCCGTGTTCTTACCATGAGTACACGAGCAATGTTACAGACATTCCTTTGATTGCTCACTCAGTATAAACCACTAATGTCTTCATGTATGGATTAAGCTTCTGTCAACAACTCAAATTAAATTTTTTATTCTTTCTTTTTTTTTCTTTTACCAGTGTCTCTCCACACTGGCAACACTTGATGTTAACTAATGCCATTAGTAGACAGATTCAACTGGTATCACTTTACTTTTTCCCGGCATCCATGTCAAGCGTTAATTGAGCTGAGCATCCTCGTACATCCTCGTTTTTTAGAGCCTAGTAGAGAAACTTAGATAAAGATGAAGATTACTATACATCTTTTTAGCTGTTTCATTTTTTTATCACATGCAACTATTTACTATTCTTCACTATTAACAAGTCAAATACACTAATTAAAAGAAAGAAAGAAAAGAGAAAAGAAAAGAAATGCCAGTGAGCAGCACGGTGGTTGGCACGGTTGCCTTACAGCAAGGAGGTCCTGGTTTTAAATGCTCCAACTGGCCATGACCTTTCTGTGTGGAGTTTGCATGTTCTCCTCGTGCCTGCGTGGGCTCTCTCTGGCTTTCTCTTACAGTCCAGAGAGTAGGGATTAGGTTAATTGGTGATTCATTGGTGTGAATGTGACTGTGAATGGTTGTCTGTCGCTGTGTTGGCCCTGCAACAGGCTGTCCACCCACCTCTTACCCTATGGTAGCGAGGATAGATGAGGTTGATGAGGAATTACTGTTGTTACTGTCCCAGCGCAAGAGCTAAACGATTTTTAAGACTGATATTTTAAATATCATATTATAAATATGACCAATATTTGGTAATTTAAAAACCCAGTATATGAGCCGATATTTTTTTTTTGTTTCTATCGAACACATAAAACCTAAACCGATTTTTCTAACGTGTGATGTGTGTAGTTATAAATGAGTCTTTGCTAAGAAAATATGACAATATAAACGATCATATTTTATGGTCCCAATTCTCCTCAGATCAGCTAGTTGTTGAGCTTGTGGCCTTCCAAACGTGTGGCCAACAGGAAAGGTTTAGCCCTCTGGTGGACGAATTATGCAACATGAACACTCATGGTTGAAGGGTGATTCTCCCAACTCTTCTTTACTGTTTTAAATTTTTATTTAACTTTTCATCAAATACAGCGTTATTAGCACTGCCTGTACATTGGTAGGGCTCTACCCAGCACCTCCTCTCGCTACCTCTCTCCAGTTAGATTTTCACCAAGCGCAACAGGGGTACTCTTATGGCATCTATAAATGGTCCTTATTGATGAAAGTTTGGCTTTTTGTATTGTCAGCGAAGGCAGCAAATGGCTGAGAGGTGTCTGTTGTTCAACAAAACTCATTTCTTCCATTTATTGGATCTCCCAGATAATTTCTTTAATAAAAACCTACACTTCACCAAATGAGTTACTGTACAAACTGAATAGAAATAATAGTCCTATAGTTGGAGTCCTATAGTTGGAGGTCAATAATAAATTGACCTCCAACTGCCTTGCAGGCATTTGACTATTCAGTTTGTTCAGGTAATCATGGAGGCATTTCACTCTTTTTCAGAGGTTGAAGTTCTGCTTTGTGTCTTTTTGTTTGCTGTTCACAAATTTCTTTCACCCAAAGAGATTAAATTTAGTTTAACCTGTCTACAATTTTAAAATCTTCTTCATTTCTGTTTTATTTCCTATTTATTTTCATTAGATTGACTAGTGTTAATGAAGCTGCAGATTGAGGATTCATGAGTCATCTATTTCTAGATGCTCCTTGCTATTCTGTGAAAGGAGTAGTACACAGTATAGTACACATGCTATTCCACACAAATTAGTCTCTTCTTTTTTATTTATTTTTTACTTTTTTTTGGGGGGGGGGGTGTTGGACTCTAACCAAAAAACCACAACACCTCTGGCATCATGGCCTTTGCTAACCAAATGGCAGAACGTTAAGTGAACACCCCT